>MCJB01026805.1:0-71502 GCA_002018475.1 Nicotiana obtusifolia | reverse complement strand
ACCCATGAAATCAATTCCCCTTATGTCGAAGATCTCTATCTGCATTACAAAGTGCATTGGCATTTCATGCCTCTTGGAGATTGGACCTTGTCTTTGACATTGGTCACAAGCCTTGACCATTTGATTGTCATCATGGTAGATCGAAGGCCAATAGTAACCACATTCAAGAACCTTCGCCGTTGTTCGATTTCCTCCATGATGACCTCCAACCGGTGAGTCATGGCATGCCTTTAGAATTGGCATACTCTCTTCTTCCGGAGCGCACCTTCTGATAATATTATCCGCACAAACACGGAACAAGAAAGGCTCCTCCCAATAGTAGTGCCGGCAATCTCTCAAGAACTTCTTCTTTTGATATGACTCCAATCCGTCCGGAATAAGGTCACTAACTAAATAGTTAGCAATATCGGCATACCAAGGAGAAAAAGTGCTAGATAGTGCCAATATGTGTTCATCTGGGAATGCATCGTTGATTTCAAGATCTCCCTTTGGTCTCCATGCTTCTTCAACCCTTGACAAAAGATCCGCCACTTGATTTTGAGTTCCCTTGCGATCTTTGACTTCAAAGTTGAACTCTTGCAGCAACAAGACCCATCGAATCAACTGAGGCTTTCCATCCTTCTTTGCCATGAGATAGCGAAGAGCTGCATGATCTGTGTACACTATCACCTTGGATCCTAACAAATAAGCCCGGAACTTCTCAAAGGCATAGACAATGGCCAGAAGTTCTTGTTCAGTCACTGTGTAATTCATTTGTGCCCCATTGAGTGTTTTAGTGGCATAGTAAATTGGGTGAAGAACCTTGTTGTGACGTTGGCCAAGCATTGCCCCAATGGCTACACCACTGGCGTCACACATGAGCTCGAAAGGAAGGGACCAATCGGGTGTGACAATAATAGGTGCCGTGGTGAGCCTTTCCTTCAACTCCTCAAAAGCTTTGAGGCATTTCTCATCAAGCACAAATTTGGCATCCTTCTCAAGGAGTTTGCACATAGGATTTGTATTCTTGGAGAAATCCTTGATGAAGCGCCTATAGAAACCGGCATGCCCTAAGAAACTTCAAACACCCTTAACGGAAGTAGGTGGAGGAAGCTTAGAAATAATCTCTATCTTTGCCCGGTCAACCTCTATGCCATGCTTTGAAATTTTATGCCCCAACACAATGCCTTCATCCACCATGAAGTGACATTTCTCCCAATTGAGCACAAGGTTGGTCTCTTCACATCTCTTGAGCACTTGTCTAAGATTGTTAAGACAATGCTCAAAAGACTCACCTACCACCGAGAAATCGTCCATGAAGACTTCTAGAAAATCCTCTACCATGTCGGAGAAGATGGACATCATGCATCTTTGAAAAGTAGCCGGAGCATTGCATAAACCGAATGGCATCTGGCTAAAAGCAAACGTTCCATAGGGGCATGTGAATGTCCTCTTCTCTTGATCCTCCAATGCTATGTCGATTTGATTGTGACCTTCCCGCTAGCCGATCAAGCATTTGATCAATAAAAGGCATAGGGAAATGGTCCTTGCATGTGGCACTGTTGAGTTTCCGATAATCCATGCACACCCTCCAGCCGGTTACCGTTCTTGTTGGGATAAGCTCATTTTTCTCATTTTCAATTACGGTCATGCCTCCTTTTTTCGGCACACATTGCACCGGGCTCACCCAAGAACTATCGGCAATGGGGTAGACTACCCCGACATCCAACCATTTGATGATTTATTTCTTTACCACATCTTGCATTGACGGGTTCAACCATCGTTGATGGTCCACACTCGGTTTGGTCCCACTTTCAAATTGGATTTTATGCTCGCAAATTCCAGCGGGGATCCCATGAATGTCCGCAATTGTCCATCCAATGGCTTGCATATGATCCTTCAAGACTTTCAACAATTGTTCCACCTGCACATCATACAACAAAGAAGAAACGATTACCGGTAAAGTATCATTTGAGCCAAGAAATTTATACCTCAAGTGCGGAGGAAGTGGTTTGAGCTCTAGTTGTGGTGGCTCAATAATAGATGGAAGGTGTGGATCTATTCTCCAAGTCGAGAGAGAGCTTTGCCGGAGCATAAGAGTAAGAACCACACCCCTCCAATGCATTTACCGACTCCATAAAACCCTCCATATCCTCATCGTCAAAGTTCACCAAAATAGCCGCCAATGCTTCACCGAGGCATTGTTCTTCCATTTGAATTTCAACCGCATCTTCCACCTCATCAAAAATATCAATCACCAAAATGCTTTCATACTCATGCGGTAGCTTCATACCCTTGCTTGCTTGGAATGTGACCTCTTCATCATTCATGCGGAATTTGATTTCATTCCGTTCCGAATCCATGAGTGCTCTTCCCATGGCTAGGAATGGTCTCCGCAAGATAATAGGGATTTCTTTGTCAACCGCACAATCAAGAATTACAAAATTAGCGGGTAAATGAAACTCTCCCGCTTTCACAATCACGTCATCAACAATTCCTACCGGTCTCTTGATGGAACGATCGGCCATTTGCAATCTCATACTTGTTGGCCTTGGCATTCCTAACCCCGCTTGTTTGTAAATGGCAAGCGGCATTAAGTCAATGCTAGCCCCATTATCACAAATGGCCCTTGCAAAATCACGCGCCCCGATAGTGCATGGAATAGTAAAGGCTCCTGGGTCTTCTTTCTTTTGAACGGAGGTTGTGGCAATAATGGAACTAACCCGGTGACTCATGTTCACCACCTCATTCTTGGTGGTCCTCTTCTTGGTGATCAAATCTTTCAAATATTTGGCAAAACCTGGCATCTCTTGAAAAGCTTCCAAGAACGGGATATTTACCGATAATTGCTTTAGAATGTCATAAAACTTCTCAAACTTGGTATCATCAACCCTTCTTACAAGTCTTTGAGGAAAAGGAGGAGGAGGTCTAGGAATAGGCGGAAGAATGTTTGGTGTCTCTTTTGCCTTTTCCTTTACCACTTCTCGGTTCTCTTCATGCACTTGCACATATTTTGGAATTTTCTTAATTTCGACAACACTTGGATCTTCAACCTCAACCCCTTTTTCAAATTCTTCAATCTCAACCACTTGTTCACCCTCTCCTTGTAGTACCTTCCTACTCCTTGTAGTAATTGCCATGACATGAGAATTTGGGCCACTCCCACTACCCTTTGGGTTCGCAATTGTGTCACTAAGGAAGGTTCCCTTTTGCTTTGGATTTTGCTCCCCAGAGAGATCTCTCATTTGCATCTCCAATTTTTGAATGGATGCAGTATGAGAGCCAACAAGCTTGGTCATGTTCCTCATGGAATTGTCGGATTTTTCTTGATTTTGCAATATCCTTTCAAGCATACTTTCCAACTTAGACTCACTTGAGGAACCTTGATTTGAGTATTAACCCTTTGGGGGAACATATGGATTTGAACTCCGATTTGAGAAGTTGTTATTGTTGTTCCAATTTCCTTGGTTTGAGCCACCTTGGTCGTTTCGCCATTGTTGGTGGCCTTGCCCTTGCGGGTTTGGCCTCCATTAATTTTGTGGTCCTTGACCTAGGTAATGTTGCCTTTGATACCCTCCTTGAGAGTTGTTGACATAATTTGCTTCCTCAAAATCTTCATTTGGTACGGGTTGCAAATTCTCAACCACATTTACTTTCTTCTTTTGGCTTTCAGTGAACATCTTTGTCAACATATTAACATTTGTAGCAAGCCCTGCAATCACTTGATCTCTCTCTTGATTTTCCTTGATCATGTTGCTCAAGGAAGGAGAGCCATATGTAATTCCACCTGTGGTGTCCTCAAAATGCCATGCTTGATTATGCTTTGCCATTTTGTCAAGTATTTGTGTCACCCTTGCGAATGATCTGTCCATGAAAGATCCGGCAGCTGCATTCATGGCTATAGATTGGTTCATCGGAGCCAAGCCCATATAGAATTTCTCCAACAAAATAGAATCCGGGAAACCATGATTGGGAGACCTCACCAAATATAATTTGAAACGATCCTATGCCTCATGTAGTTGTTCTCCCGGTAATTGCTTGAAAAAGAAAATTTTATCCCGGAGCTCAGACTTCTTACTTTGTGGGAACCATTTAGACAAGAAAGCTCGGACAAGTTCGGGCCAGGAATGAATGGAGTTTGGAGGAAGATTCTGGAGCAATTTCCTTGCGTCCCCAGCTAGAGAGTACTTGAAGCATCTCAACCTTAGGGCATCATCCGAGACATTGTTCTGCTTATGCATTGCACACACACCCAAGAAGTTTCTAAGATGTTGTGTTGGATCATCATCATTGGAATTCCTGAAAAACCCCTCCGCTTTGAGCATAAGGATTAACCCGTGTTCCACCTTGAAAGTTGCAGCACCAATAGCAGGAGGTACAATAGCATTTGTATCCTCAATGTACTCCTCGATATCTGCAAAAGGATTTCCTTCCATTTCTGCCTCCACATCTTCACCATATTCCAACATGTTTTCCTATCAACACCAAGCAAAACAAGCAAAGTGTGATAGAGTAGAATAAGACGTACAGTAAAGCACACACTAATTAGTAATTTCAAAACCGTATTCCCCGGCAACGGCGCCAAAATTTGATACGCTCAAATTACAATTTAATAAATAGTGTAAAGCGGTCGATGTCAAATATAATAACCCAACAAGGTTGGGGTCGAATCCCACAGGGAATAGGTGTGAAAAGTTTACTTGATTAGTGTGTTACTCAACTAAAGTCGTAATTCTATCTAGTTAACCGGAAGAAGAGTATGAATTGAGTTTGGTTTTAAATAAATTCTAATTGCAATTTTGAGAATGTAAATAATTTTGATTAAAGAAACCAAGGTTGTGTCCCCATTAATGAAGTGTAATGCTATTGGTGTCAATATGATTTATTTCTAACGGAAGATTCTTTTTGATATGCAAATGATGTCTAAGTGACTACCCAATATTTTCCAATAGTTAGGTAGTATTTCCTCTTTATGATTTTTCCAAATATAAAAGAGTTGTGATTAAAACAATCAATGTATTCCAAATAAAACCCACTTATTCCTAAGCGATTTTATTAAACAAGGTTTAAAGCCTTGAGTCTTTGATATTTACTTCTACCAAATTCTACCCCGCTTTCCCAAGCAAAGATAGAATTTAATGGCGCTTGTTAATGTTTGCAACCACCAACAATAATTGAAGAATGAGAAGTAAATAAATATTAACCAACCGTTAAATATATATTCAATGTTAAACACCCAATAACATCACACCCATTTAGGGTCCACAACCTTAGTATTTAAAATTAGCTACTCATACTAAAATCTGAGAACAAGAGAATATTAAATGTCATAAAGCTTACAAAGTGAAAGATTCTTGACCCAAAAGCTTCAGAAAGAAAGGAACATCCAAGGCTTGTACTTTAGCTTCAAAGTCTGACAAGATAGCCCCCACAAAACCGTAATAGACCTATTTATAGAGGCCCAAAAATCGAGACAAAATTTGGACCAATCTGCCCTGAAGTTGAATATGCGACCGCATTTCTGTCGCATAACAGAAATGTGGTCCGCATTTTTGACATGTCTATCACAGATTGTAACCCTAGTTTCGCCTTCACCGTATTCATGGTTTGCGATCCGCATTGTAGAAATGCCACCGCATCTTGCATCATATTTTCTTCCCTCAGTAGACTTCATGTTTGGTTTGCGGTTACTTCTGCGGCTCGCATACACGTTATGCGATCGCAGAAGAGACCGCATTTTTGGCATTGAACTTCACCCAGGATTCTGTTTTGGTCTGCGATCTCTGTGTGCAATCTGCGGCTCGCAGACAAGTTATGCGATCGCAGATGAGACCGCATTCTTGACGTTGAACTTTTCCCATAAGTCTGCCTTGATCTACGATCTTGGTGTGAAGTACGCGGCTCGCATGTGGTATTTGCGATAGCATATCCACATCTGCGATTTTTTTTACTCTTTTCTTGTCTTTTTGTGGCTTTTTGAACTCTTTTCCATGTTCTTAGGTTCTTACACCTCATACACTGCAAAAATACTAAAATTACATAAGTACCTAGGGAAATTGCATTTAAAACAAGTTAAAATCTAAGCAATTAGTATCAAAATGTGCCGAAATTCTCCGGCACATCATTAACCCATGTGCTATGAAAATGTACCGTGATTTGAAGTAACATTTACCGAGGCTGAAAATGGACATTGTTGGACATATTGCACAGTGTTTGAATTGTTAGTAAGTCAAGTATGAGAATCATAGATCGGGTGGTTTTCTTCAGAGGTTAGAGATACCAAAGTGGAAGTGGGAGCGCATTACTATGGACTTTGTGGTAGGATTTCAACGGACCTTGAGGAGATTTGAAGCAGTTTGGATCATTACAGATAGATTGACCAATTCTGTGCATTTTATTTTGGGCATGACTTTCGAGGCATTAGAGCGATTGGCTAAGATCTAGATCAGGGAGGTTGTCCCCTTGCATGGTGTGCTGAAGTCTATTATCTCAGGTTGTGGTACTTAGTTTACATCTACTAGTCGAGTATCCAGATATCTCCGTATGAGGCTTATATGAAAGGCGATGTTGTTATTCGGTTGGCTGGTTTGAGCCTGGGGAAGCTAGGTTGTTGGGAAACTATTTGGTTTGTGATGCTTTGGAGAAGGTGAAATTGATTCAAGAGCGACTTCGTATAATGTAGTCCAGGAAAAAGAGTTATGCTGATTGGAAGGTTTGGATGTGGCTTTCATGGATGGTGAGAAGGTTCTTCTCAGAGTTTCTCCTATGAAGGGCGTGATGAGGTTTGAGAGGAAGGGCAAGTTGAGTCCTCGGTATATTGGTCCATTTGAGATGTTAGAGAGGTTGGTGAGGTGGCTTACAGACTAGCTTTGCCACCCATCTTGTTGGGAGTTCATTCAGTATTCCATGTATCCATGCTTCAGAAGTATTATGAGGATCAGTCACATGTGTTAGATTTCTGCTCGGCGTAGTTAGATGAAAATTTGGCTTATAAAGTAGAGTCGATGGCCATTTTGGACAGGCAGGTCCACAAGATGAGATCGAAAGATATTGTATCAATGAAGGATCGGTGGAGAGGTAGATTACTTGAGGAGGCATCTTGGGAGATCTAGCATGATATGCGGAGAAGATATCCTCATCTTTTTGGCATTCCGGGTTTGATTCTAGACCCGTTCGAGGATGAACGTTTGTTTAAGAGGGGGAGAATGTAACGACCTAGCCGTTTGTTTTGTATATATGGGCTCCATTCCCCTATTTGATGCTTCTCATATATTTTGTCTGTTGCTTTGTGACTTGCGGGGTTGGTTGGTTTGATTACGGGAAGGTTTGAGAGGGATTTGAGACATTTAGTCTCATTTTGGAAGCTTAACTTGTAAGAGTTGAACAAGGTTTGACTTTTGAGTAAACAATCACGAATTGGTGATTTGTGGGTTCCAATAGGTTTATATGGTGATTTGGACTTGAGTATATGTTTGAATTTGGATTTGGAGGTTCCTAAGGTGTTTTTGCTGTATTTTAAGAAGGTTGAAAATTTGAAGGATTGGAGAATTCCTAAGTTTACCCGAGGTTGTCTTTGATGGTATCAGATTTGAATTGTTGCTCCAAAAGTGATAATAGGTTCGTTTTGTCATTTGGGACTTGTGCACAATGTTTGATGTAATCCAGATTGGTTAGGCTTGAATTTGACGCTTGGTTGAAAGTTAAGAAGTTAATGAACTTAAGAGAATCTCAACTTGTGTTTTGATCGTCGATTCTTGTTTTGATGTTAGTTTTGGTGTTTTTAGCATTTGGACAAGTTTGGATAAGGTATTTAGACTCACTGGCATGATTGGATGGGGTCCCGGCGGACTCGGGTGTGTTTTAGACCATTTCCCTTTGGTTTGGAATTGCTCCTTTTTTTGATGTTTAGCAGTGCTTTGCGACCGCGGAGCTTCTCTTGCAATCATGGAGAAGGGAAGCTAGCAGATGGGATTTTCCTCTTCGCATTCACGTGGGTGGAGCCGCGTTCACTGAGAGGTGGCAGTAGGAGCATCGCGTTCGCATGCAGGGAGCCGCATTCACTTTTGGTTGGTGCCAAGCAGAAGGATTGCCTTCACATTTACGCAGGCTTAGCATGTTAGGCATCGCGTTCATGAAGGGGGACTTCACATTTGAAAAGAAGAGCAGCGAGCAGACTTTTTGTCCTTCGTGATCGCGAAGGGTTTGTCACGACGCGATGCACATCATTAGGCAGAACATTAAGTGTTATATTTCGGGATTTTACCCACTTCCTCATATTTTGAAACCTAGGCTTCGAGAGGTGAGATTGGAGAGTAAAATTCACTACTACATTCGAGGTAAGAAAGTTTCACTTGGATTTGGATTCATATCTTAATTCCCTATGGATTTGTACACCTAAACTATGGATTTTTAAATGAAAATTTGGGGTTCTTATCTACAACTTAAGAGGGTGTATTTTGGGGATTTGAAGGTTAATTTTGACTCGATTTTGGAATCTAATCACATATTTGGACTCGTGGGGTTATGGGTAGTCGGGATCTACCCTTTGACTTCAGTTTTGATCATGCGGGCCTGGGTTAAATTTTGGGGATTTGATTAACAATCGAAGCTTGTTTGGCGTTATTAAGTTATTTTTTACTAGATTCGGGTGGTTTGTAGTTGGATATTGATGGTGGGAAATTGTTTCTTCATTTTAGCTTACCGATGGAGGTAAGTCTCTTGTCTATCCTTGTAAGAGAGAATTCTCCCCATATGTGATGTATTTGGTACTTAATTCATGATTTAGGAGCCATGTATATGCAAGGTGACAAGCGTATATGCATAGCTATGTTTTGGCCATATCTAGTATTGTTGACTTGAATTGTGCTTTGTTTGTTATGTCAAGTTGTTATCCATGTTCAAATTGATTCTATGACTATGTGATGATTCATATTCATGATTTAAGAACATGTCTAGGGTTATGACTTGTTGATTTTACATGAAGGATTGTATTTGTATGTTGAGCTTTATTTTAAATCCATAGTCATATACTTGCCTTATTTGCTCCATGATTTTTGATGGTTTCCATGACCTAATAAACTTAGGATAATAATATGATTAAGCTAGAACATGTTAAATAGCTTATTGAGCCATTGTGATAAATTTAGTTACATGATTTGCCGTAGCCATCTTTTAGCTATGAGTCTTTTATCCTCATTCTTATTGTAATTTCTTGTGCCCTTTTATTATATCATTTCATACATATATGCATGAGTAGAAAATTGGTTATTAAAGAAAGTTGAGGATTTTGGCACTACGGGCATTTGAGCAGATATTGGTATTGATTATTTGATTAATGATCATTATTATATAATGATCAATTCCTGGATTATGGATCAGTCACTCTGGTGTCAGGTGATTACCATGTTGCCTTGGGCTCTATGAGCGTAGGTACACATGATTCTTTTGGTGCTTGTTGGACATGTAGCCTATGTCTGACACATGGATTTATGCTATGAGTTGTTGAGAAAGGAATCCCGAGCATGCATATGTATTTTGCTTAGACTCATGCAATTAATTGGTGTAAGTATTATTGAGGAGTATCATGTCTTATTAGAGGATTGAGCTGCTGGTATCTTATTTGATCTCTGTTATTTGTAAAAGCATGCCTAATTTCCACATATGAACTGGGTTTTGATCTTTTATACTAATTTGATCATATCATGCCTCGTTTCATGTTGATTTACTCTTTCATCTGATTATTTGACCGATAATGAGTGTTAGTGTCGACCCCTCACTACTACTTCTTTGAGGCTAGATTTGATACTTACTGGGTATCGTGGCTTGTACTGGTAGTACACTTCTGCGTATTTATGCAGGTTCTGAGGCTGGTGTGAGTGTCATTCATCCGATAAAAATGGTGGACTTGTGAAGACTTCGTGGTGAGCTACTCTACTTGATCGATTCGTAGTACATGGAGTCCCCCTCCCTACTTATCTCTTATGTCTATCTAGTTCATTCAGACAGACAATGTAATTTTGATAATTTTATATCACAACCCAAAATCCTGCCTTAGGTATCGTGATGGCATCTAGTCTCTAAGAATAGGTAAGCCGACTACTTACAACAATTAAGCCAATTATCACTACAACCTCCCAAGACGAGGTAATACAGAGTCACAAACTCTAACTGAATATATAGAAAGATCCAAAAAATTGAAATACAATACTGTTCAGATAAAAAGCTGACAGTACAATAAAAATGGGAAAGAACTCCAAGGGACTGCGAGGACCAAGCAACTTTACCTTGAATCCTCGCGATCAATAAGCTAACTCTTCCTGAGTCTGATTTTTCCAATATCTGGATCTGCACAAAAATGTGCAGAAGGGTAGTATGGGTACACCACGATCGGTTCCCAGTAAGTATCAAGACTAACCTCGGTGGAGTTGTGACGAGGCACAAGTCAAGACACCTACTAGTCTAAACAACTTGTGCAGTATAGAAGTATAAAGCTCATGATGAAAGCAAGAATTAGTAAATGGCGACAAGAATCAACAAGTGATATAAACAATAAAGTAATAAGACCACTATTAAAGTACCAGTGAAACCAAATAAGGAAAACAAATGACAATTAATAATTAAGTCGTTCTAACACAAGTCTCACAACGAAATTACTCCGAGATACCTCATCTCGTAATCACAAGTCACGAGTCTCAAACCATAAATCATATGCTTATGGCACTTTGTGCCCACATTTCTAATCACAACCACACGGACAATTCACGTTCCAATATCTCAATCCGCCCAGCATGATCACAGGCTCACAACCACAATCGCCCAGCGTGATCACATGTTCACTACCGCAATCGCCCGGCATTATTGCTCTGCCCAAACATTTACACAATAGCCACCCTTCACTCCGATAGCCACCCGTATCACTCTGATAGCCACCGTATCACTCCACCATGATAATAATACAATAGCCACCTGCATCGCTCTGTGCAATCATCAACAGTGAGATGCCACCCTTATGCTCCGCATAAAGACAACAGTGAGATGCCACCCTTAAGCTCCACAAAAAAATAATCAATCGACACAAGAAATTCACATGTGCTAACATCACAACGACACAACATATCAACTCGTACCACAAGTTCCCATAGGCCACAACCTCTTAACAACAACAATACCAATATCACCACACTACATAGCCCACGGCTCAAATATGATGAGTACATAAAATCTCAATAAAAACAAATGTATGGAGGAAAGAAACTCAACAATGAACAACACCCCATTAAACAACAGCTTCAACTAAAATAGACTAATGATTTTCTATAACTTCAACTTCAATTAATTGCTTCAGAATAACTCAATAATGAAGGTATTTCCATGAAAAGTCAAACTTCCAAATTCTATTGTGTGAAATAAGCTAACAATGAACGAGATGGCATGAACTAGCAATTACGTCTAAACGCATGAGAATAACCTGACAACGAAAGGATATCATGTAAAAACAATTTCAACTAAGAGTAAACTCAATAATAAAGGAGGTCACATTACAACAAAAGAGGTAACAACTTCAAATAAAGCATATAAGTATAAACTTAGCAAGTAAAGGATATGACATGTGACAACTTCAAATAAAGCATGTGAGAGTAAACATGACAAATAAAAGATATAACATGTGCTAACTAATTCAATTAAATACATGAAAGAAGCCTAAGAGTCTAAATCGGTCAATTTTCACATATAATTCCAAGTACGCACTCGTCACTTCGCATACACGTCATTCACACAATTCAAATAATATCATAAATCCCAAATCCTAAGGGGAAGTTCCCCACATAAGGATAGGCAAGATACTTACCCCGAAGAAGCGAAGTCAAAACCCTAAAATGACCTGCTCATGTGAAACAACCTCTGGACGGCTCAAATCTTGCCAAAATAAGTTAATATCATAAATAAAAGCCATAGGAAACAAGTCCGGATACGCTTCGATCTTTAATTAAAACTAAAAAGTCAACCCGAAAAGTCGACCCCGGCTCGCACCTCGAAACTTGGAAAAACTCAAAATATTCGTACACCCATTTCGATACGAGTCCAACCATACAAAAATTATTCAATTCCGACATCAAATCAGCCTTTAAATCATCATTTTTGTGTTTTAGAAAGTTTTTACAAAACTCCTTTTTCTCCATCTCAAATCACTAATTTAATGATAAAAACAAAGATGAAATCATTAAATACAATCAAATCCGGGTCAAGAATACTTACCCCAATCCAAAGTGTGAAAATTCCTTCCAAAATCGCCCAAAATCGAGCTCTCTAACTCAAAAAGTTATAAAAATAACTAAACCCTCGAAATAGAGTACTTTTATATTCTGCTCAGATATTACACATCACGATTGCACAACATCCATGCGATTGTGAAGAACAAAATGAAGGCTGCCAAAAATTACCTCAAGCGAACACGCAGACACAAACGCAAACGCGACTCACAGCGACCTCCGGTTACACGATAGCGAACCAAATAATGCGAATGCAAAGAACAATAGACCTGGCCTCCTCAGCATGGTCGCCCACTATGCGATCGCGCAACACCTACCGCGCACGCGATGAAGCAACACTCACAAGCACGCGATCACGGATCGTTCATTGCGAACGTGAAGAAGGAAAAATGGCCAGTCACCAACAGACCACGCGATCGCAACTGACACTTCGCGATTGCGACTATGAACATCAAACTCCACTAATCAGTAATCCAAAACATGGAGAAATCGCCCGTAGCCCATCTGAAAACACCCGTGGCCCCCGGGACCCCATCAAAACATACCAACAAGTTCCATAACATAATGCGGATCTGCTTTTTTTTTTAAAAGCAACTACCTCTAAGCACATTGCCTAGAGGTTATATATATTAAAATTAAAGAAATACAAAGTTTACAAAATGTTCCTAATTTAAAATATGCGTCTAATTCTAGATGTACTAATATAGCAAAACTATTTATTACAAAGCATATCAAAACCAACTTTCAATCCGTGAAGGCTTGCATATTCCCCGCCAATTGCAAAACATAGACGTAGCACCTCTATTGCTCTCACCAGGCGCCAAGTTTTGCATTCAAAGGATTGGCAGACGTGAATCTACAGTGTCCTTCACATTGCGTCGTTGGTTCATTACTTTGACTTGTTAATTGCGATAGTAATTTTGGCCTCCCTCTTACACTGTCTAAATCTGCTATTGTAGTGTTACTGCATGATGTATCGACCTTGGTTTGTTCAATGACAGATTGTGAACTGAGATTGGCAGTGACTGTTTTCCAGTTGCAGTAGAAGTTGCATTGTCGAAGCTCAGTAGAAGATGATCTGTTGGTGTTGCAATATCATTCCTATAGTGCAGTCTTCATATAGCATTAGTACACTTCCAGAATGAGCATGTGAACATGCTAATACCACTGGGAAATGTTCTAATACTATATGGAGTTGTCTGCCCATAGGCCACTTTCCAGTATTTTCTTGCTGCATTTGGTGGTTCCCTAAAAGCATTGAATTGTTCTCGATCCCAACCTGTGATCTGTTCTCATTAATGATTCTCGATGTCAATCAGTAGACTATCTCCTTCTCGACCTTGAAACTGTAATGTTTTTCGACGTCGATCATGTAGAAAGTCCTCCAATATTTGCCATCGAGTCGAACAGAGTGTGATCGATGCTGCTGGCATTTGATTCTTTGTGTCGAACTTGTGGAATCTTTGTCTCCTTGAAATGTGCTAAATCATGGTGGTAAGGAGGTTCTCTGTATGTTTGCAGCACAAATGGTATTTCGATTGTCCTTCAATTGCAGTAGGAACTGCTTTGTCGAAGCTTAGTAACAATCGATCTAACAGTATTGTAGTATCACAATTTCCAACAGTACATTTTTCATATAGCATTGGTACACTTCCAGAATGAGCGTGTGAACATGCTAATACCACTGTAAAGTGTTCTAATACTATATGAAATTGTCTGCCTTGGCTGTTCATCCAGTTGCAATTGTCCTTCAGTGAGTTTCGACTGTCCTTCAGTGAGATTCCAACATTTATCGGGATGTTTTGTTTTTGCGATTCTTTTGGTGTTTGTTGCTTGTCCAGGTTTATGATTCCTGTAGAATAGTTTTCTCCTTGAATGTGCTCAATCATGATGGTAGAGCAGTTCTCCATATGTTCGCAGCACGAGTGACAATACAATTCAGATCCATAATCGAGGGGTATGCTAGCTGCTGCTGACATTTGATTCCAGTGACCTATAATACTTTTGTCATAGAATGTTATCACATCTCTAGAATGAACATGTGTACATATTGATACCACTGGAAAATGCTCTAACATTCTATGAATTACTCTGCATATAGGCCATATTTCAGCTAATCTGGGGGTCTTCTTCTTCGATTTTGTCAAAGTAGTCTGATGTCGATCATCTCCCTTCGAAGACTGATGTCGATCATTTCCTTTCGAGTGAGTTGAAGTAGAATGATTTCGATCATGTATTTTGATGGAAGCAAGCTGCTGTTCTATATTTGAGTGATGGTCTCGATTGCTGGAAGTTCCTTCGAAAAGTTGGTGTCGATTGCTGGTGTCGATCTCAGAAAACACTTCTTCGATTATTCCTTATCGAAAACGATCCAGCTGGTAGATCATATTTCGAAATGAACTCTCGATTGAATAGCTTGATTTCAAAACCAGTTGTTCGACTTTCAGCTTACAACTTCGAACCCCTGTACCTGACTGCTGTCGACCTCGAACAAAGTCATTGTTCGACCTCGGATTAATTATTCCTTGCTCTTGACGATATCTTAAGCAAAACTTTGCTGTATTATACCTTCTATACACTAATATCTGACCTCCAGAATGAGCACGATGACGCACTAATACCACTGGAAAGTTTCTATTAATGTACAGAATATAATCCAGCAAAGCCATTGTTTGACAGATCGGAAAATCACCATTAATCTGGAGCTCTTCTTTTGGCAATCCTAATCCTTAGATTAGGTGTTTGCAATTTATCTAAATTGACGAGCTTCCTTCCTTCACTTGGTAATTCATTGAATGAGTAGAACTTTAGAGTACCTGCAAAAGAGAACACCAAGTTAGCTAAAAAATCTGCTACTGCATTGCCTTCTCTGAATACATGTTGCATTACGACATTAAAATGATCCCTGATCTCCTTAATCTTCTTCACTTCTGTGCTGATTGCCCATGGTGTATCCCATTCCCCTTCGATCACTTTCTTCAATACCATAGAATCAGTCTCTAATATTAGAGGATGCAACTCATGCTCGACACAATATTGTAATCCCTGCAGTATTGCTTTTGCTTCAGACACTATGTTATTGGTTTCTCCGATGGCCACTGCCTCTGCATATACAAAATCTCCATTGTCATTCCTAACGTAAAAAGCAATGGAACTCCGTCCAGGATTACCCTTTGAGGCCCCATCCGTGTTGCATTTATACCACCCTTAGAGAGGATACTTCCAAACTATTCTCTTCGTAACCACGACTGGTTTATAGGCCTCAAGGAATTGGATCATTTCTGGCCATAAGAGAGGATTATTGGATAGCCACGGATATCTGCTCCTTGCTAAGTAATGCAATGTCTTGTTCACTTCATATATGACCCTGTTAGTTGACACATTTCCTCCATACTTGCCCTTGTTTCTTTTCTTCCATAACTCCCATGTAATAATGGCTGGAGCTGCTTGAAATAAAGGTCTCAATTTCGAGCAGATTTTTGCACTCCACCAACATCTGATCACTTGTTTCAATTGTACTATAGGCTCAATTATTCCTGCAGATGTCATGAATTTTTTCCATACCTCTGTAGCTGTAGGACTCGTCAAAAAGATATGTTCAACTGTTTCTTCTTGAGGAGTTTGACAACACCAACATCTCGAGGTAACAATGTATCCTTGCCTCCTCCATAGATCATCCGTAGGTATTTCGTGCCTCCATAATCTCCAAAGGAAAAAGGATATCTAAAATGGTAGTCCTTTGGTCCAAATTAATCCCTGTTCTCTGTTTTTGTCCGCTCGATGCCTCAAGATATGCCAAGCAGATGTAACTGTAAATCTCCCAGATGGTGTGGGTGTCCAGTAAGGCGTATCCCAGCTTGTATTTACTTCATGGTAATCCACATTTTCTTTCACATGTGTGGAAAATCTTCAGGAAATAACTGCTCCAACAGTCGATTGTTCCAATTTCCTCGGTCTCGCAATTCGCAAACATCTTGATAGCCTTCTTGTACATGAAAGTCTTCAGGAACAACATGGTACAATGGCCCTAATCCTGTCTAGTTGTCATTCCATATACTTGTTTCACCACTGTTTAATTCCCATAGAATCTCATGATCTACATTGTCTCTTGCTTTCAACATTTGTTTCCAAACATGCGAGCCTTGTGAGAATCGAACAACTGTTGGTGATTCCTTCTTACAGTATTTGTTCCACATAAAGTTAGACCACAGTGTTTTTGTAGTTCTAAACTTCCACCACAACTTGGCAAATAATGCCCTCGACACATCCTGCAACAACCTAAATCCCAGTCATCCTTCCTCCTTAGGCAAGCACAAATTTTACCATGATGCCCAATGTCTGCTTCTTCCTTCTTCATTGTTGCTCCAGAAAAATCTTGCGAACATTTTGTGCAAGTGCTCCATAACATTATTTGGAGGATCGATCACAGAAAGCATGTGTACTGGCATGCTTTGAAGTACACTCGTAATTAGTGTCGCCTTTCCTCCAAATGATAAAATCTTACCCTTCCAAGAATGCACCTTATTCTTAATGTTTTTAATAAGGTCATTGTAATACTCCTTTCTTCTCCTGCTATAAAAGATTGGACATCCCAAGTACTTGAATGGAAATTGGCCTCTAGAAAATCCAGTAATTTGTTCCACTGCTCGGACATGTACATTTGCTGCATTGTGATGCATGAAGAAAGAGCTTTTTCCTTTATTGATCTGCTGTCCAGAGACCCTCTCATATCGTGCTAATACATCCATTATTTTATGCATTGATGGTATATGCGCAGATGCAAAAATAATGGTGTCGTCAGCATATGACAAATGGTTCAAAGGGTCTGACCACTTTGGCATTCCAAATCCCACAAAAGATCTATCTTCAAATAGCTCATTAAGTGACCTCGACAGTACCTCAGCAGAAAGAATGAATAAGGCTGGAGATAAAGGATCTCCTTGCTTTAACACCCTACTCGATTTAAAGAAGCCTGTGGATTGTCCATTGACCAACACGGAGTACTAGTTATTTGATAGTAAGTTCCAAACCATACTTATGAAATGCTCGGCAAAGCCCATCCTTCTCAAAACGTGCATCAAGTATTTCCAAGAAACTCTATCACACGCCTTTGCCATATCAAGCTTAATCACTACATTTGCAGGCTTTCCTCTCTTCCTTATATCAGTGACAATCTCCTGTGTGAGTAGAATATTTTCAAAAATACTCCTGCCTTTTAGAAATCCAGATTGATTGTGTGATATGTAGCTATTAAGGAAGCCTTCTAGTCGATCATGAATAACTCTTGATATGACTTTGTTAATGAAGTTACTCAAACTAATAGGCCTTAGATCAGAGAATGTTTGAACTGTGGGTTTCTTAGGCAACATCACTAAATGAGTATGAGTAATCGATTAAGGCAAAGGTGCACCTCCAAAAAAGTGAAGAACCATGCTGTGTATGTCGAACTTAATAATCTCCAAACATACCTGGTAAAAGAGTCCTGTGAAACCATCTGGTCCACTGGCACTCTCATTACCTAGCTCAAACACAATAGCTTTTACTTCCTCCAACGTCGGATATCTACAGTATTCCAAGTTCTGTTCCAGTGATACCATCGATGGTACATTTTCGAGCATAGAATAATCTGTTGGTTCTCCTTCATTTGTAAATTGTTTTTGAAAAAAATCAACTGCTGCCTTCGATAACTATTCCTGACCATCTAACCAATCTCCATTTTCGATTTGAATCCTTTTCAGTTGTAGCTTCTGCCTTTTACCTTTTACAAGATTGTGGAAGAATCTTGTATTTCTGTCGCCTTCCTCGAACCATGTCATTCCAGCCTTCTGTTTCCAGTATTGTTCCTCGATTGATAAACATCTCTTGAGTTCTGCTTGGGCTCTTTGAAGGACCATTCTGTTTTCTCTCGATGGATCTTCCTCAAACATCATCTCCTTCACCTTCACAATGTCTTCAAGTATTGCCAACTGCTTGAATATATCTCCAAAAGTCTCTCTGCTCCACTTTGATAAAGCGGCCTTAACTTTTTTAAGCTTATGCTTAAAAATGAGATATGGGTCGCCTATGAAATCAACTGACTAGTTCTCTCGAACGACATCCATAAAACTTTCATTTTTAGTCCAAAAGTTTAAAAATCTGAAAGGTTTTACAAATGTCGCTGCTTGTTCACCACAGATCATGAGTAATGGAGCATGGTCAGAACCAGTTCTAATTAAGTGCTCGATGTCTACAGTTGGGAAAATATTCTGGAATTCCGAGTTAACTACAATCCTGTCTATTCTTTTAAAGATGCACTCCGAGTTTGGCCTCTCATTCCACCATGTAAATGGACTTCCTTTATATCCTTGATCGAACAATCCACACGAATTAATACAGAATGCAAAGTCCTCATACTCTGGTGGCAAAACTGGTCGTCCACCTATCTTTTCATCTTCTTTTAACAGAACATTGAAATCTCTGCCAACCATCCAAGGACTGTCCATATCACTGGCTAAGTAGTACAGATTGTCCTATAGTTCCAATCTCTCCAAAGCGTTACATTTTGCGTAGACAAACGTCATGATGATTTGCTTATCACAGTCACGATGCCGTAGCTTAATTGTTACCTGCTGCTCCGTGTCCATCACCAGTTCCCACTCAAGGTATGCATTAAAAAACAACCAAATCTTCCCATTTATGTTTGAATAGGCATCCTCCATGTGCAATCTGTTCTTATACCTTTGAATATGTCCAGCTTTTTGGAATGGTTCCATCAGCGCAATAACAGCAAAATCATGTTCGCGATGCATATTGATCACTCTTGGGAAGGCCTGCTCTGTATTGACAGACCTAATGTTCCATATCAGGACCTTCATCATCATTTATTATGCGAGGCTTCCCTCTTGGACAGAATTCTTATAGGTTGAGATTGCTCTTTGTGTTGTGATTTCTTGTTCGTCTTCACTGCTTTAAGGCTAGATGCTGGGGATAAATCTGCCTCCCTTGCCATCTACTTAAAATTCGCGGCAATTGATTCATCTTCTCCTTCTTCCTCCATCTGATGACTTTGTATGCAATGGTTATCAATTGGTTCAACATTTTGGGTAACAATATCATGAAGTGTTTGCAGTGGACTCTTCAACGGTACATTAATTTGCAGTTGCATAGCTTTTTCCCTGCTCGTCTCCCCAGCCAACTGCAACTCTGTCGAATGAATGCTCAAGATTCCCTTTTGTGTTGCTATTGCATTTGACCTTGTGGCAATACGATTATCCATGGAACCAGCCTCAGCTGAGTCTTGAAGATGCGGTGGGACTCCATCAACTGTTGCTATAACTGCTCTTGATTTTTGTGTAACTTCATTTTGCTGTTCTGTTACTCCTTGCTGGATGTCTTTATGGGAGTGTGGTCGATTTCCTGATTTGTTCACAAGCAATGATGGTGTCGATGGCTGTTCAAGTTGATCATCAGAGATGTCGATTCCAAGATGAGTTTGCTTGCTTGACATGGTCTTGACCAATTTTGAATTCGATTGAAACTTAATTTGATCCAGAGATCTGGCGGCATCGAGGTGTCCTTGATTGGTCCTTATGTTCGATGGGCTTTCTGCTACTGCCTCGTCATCAGCCTCCTTGTCACTTGATATCTCTTCAGACATTTGTCGTTTCCCATTGTCATCTTGCATTTGATCTGCTAACTGATTTCCTCCACTTCTAACTGTACTAACAATGTCATTTTGATCTGCATTGTTAGCTAGTTGTCGCTCTACTCGAGTGTCTTGTGAAGGTATTTCCTGGCAAGAAGTGTTAGTATCAACCAAGATTGGCCTGAAACTTCTTTGCACCCAATGTGCAGTAGATTCTTGTTCTTTCCTTTTATAAGTCTTTTATTTCTTTCCAGATTCAGCTACTGCTATGGCTACTACACTGTCAGTTCGAGCAGCATTTTCATCACTCACAATCAAATTATTGTTTTCAATAGCATCATTTTCTTGGAAATCCAGTAGGGCAAACATATTGCTATTTACAATAGGTTTGTCAGCATTTAAACCAGATGCCTCCTCAACTTCAGTAGTCAATTTCTGATGCTTCTTGGTACCGTTCACCTTGGCAGTTAATTTTTCATTTTCCTTTGATGCATTTATAATGTGGCCTCTGTTGTCCCTTTTGATGCCTATTTTTCCTTGCTTGTATCCATTCCTGCTTCTCCTGATTATTAATGATTCTACCGACCACCTTACCACTTGTAAGGACCTTTGTTTCATTTGCAGCAGTGCCGACAATCTCCTTATCTTTATTCTTATTATCTTCCCACTGCCTTAGGTGTGGATTAATAACCCAACATTCATCTTCATTGTGTCATTGCTTCTTGCAGCTCTTACAGTATTTGGGCATATAATCGTACCTTATTCTTATCCATTTTGAGATTTCCGGACCAGTTTCATCCTCCTCCTCAACAATCTTAATTCTTTGTGGCAATTTAGATAGTAAATTAACTTCCACTTTAACCTTGGCACAGCTAGGTCTCGTACTATTTTGTGTAGCCAAATCTACATGTAACGGATTACATACTGCTCGTGCCAGTGAAAAAACAAATTCGTTGCCAAAGAAATTAGGAGGAAATTCCGGAAAGCTAATCCATGCGACTGCTATTGGCGTTTCTTCCTCTGGAGTCCACCACGGATTCCATTTCGTGCATCTCATCTGCCACATGGAACCTTGCACCTTCAAATAGATAGTAGGTTTTGATAGTAGATGAATGTAATCCTCCATCAGCGACAGCCTTATCAATACATGATTGTCTTCGATGAGGCCAATCGAACATGGACCTTTGAGTTCGCATTGGATTGGAATGACTTTACGTAAGTCATTGATCACAGGTTTCCCATACGAGAATTTTCCTATGACTGCCAATTGCAAACCTTGTTTTGCAATCGATTGCTTAACTTCTATTTTCTTCCATCGAACAATGGGTTCACCATGTAAAAATTCGACTGGCTTAATAGGGATGACGGCTTGTGTTTGGGTGACATTATTCAATACTTTAGGTTGAAGCAGATCAGCGTACTTGTGGGGCTGATTCATGTGTGGATTCGACGGAGACGACGACTGACCAACCAGAGGTGGTGGTTGGCCAGTGGCCATTGAATCCACACTACTTCACAAACCAGAACCCCGATCTCAGACTCTGCTCTTCACAACTTCACTGGTAGCAATGCACAGAACCCAGTAGCTCAAGCTTAATCTGTTGCAGGGCAACAAGCTTCCTGAGCTGAGGTTCCATATTCAACTCAAATCTCTACGATTAATCAGTACCAAAACAGAAATGAAAAGAAACAGATCGTTACAGAGACAACGATGAACTGCTCAAGTTTGCATCATAAATCCAGAATCACAGATCTAAACTCAGTGGTGCTCGAAATGTTAGAACGCAACTGACGACTATTGCATTCCAGAAATAGGGTGATCTGAAGCTTTTGAAATTAGAAATAGGCAATGGAACTGCTCGAGTGTGCTTCCAAAATTCACGAATCAGATTCCAATGAAATGAAAATTAACAAGGGGTGTATTTACAATTTTTTCCGAGTTACGGACATCGATGTGAGGCACCTACACTTTAGTCCGTGACGATTGTGACTGAATTTCCGGATGTCTTTCCAGATGAGCTCCCTGGGATTCCACTAGACAGGGAAATTGATATCGGTATTAATGTGATGCCAGGCATGCAACCTATATCTATTCCACCCTACACAATGGCATCGGTAGAGTTGAAGGAGCTAAAGGAACAATTGAAGGATTTGTTAGAGAAAGGTTTCATTCGGCCGAGTGTGTCACCATAGGGCGTACTGACTCTATTTGTAAGAAAGAATGATGGGTCGCTAAGAATGTGTATTGACTATCGACAGCTCAACGAGATTACAATCAAGAATAAGTACCCACTGCCAAAGATAAAAGTTTGTTTGATCAATAGCAGGGTGCTAAGTACTTATCCAAGATTGATTTAAGATCCACGAATATCCAATTGAAGATCACGGAGCAGGATATTCAAAAAACAGCTCCCACGATCCGGTATGGGCACTTGGAATTCTTGGTAATGTCATTTGGGAAAAAAATATTTCAGCAACTTTCATGGATCTTATGAATCGAGTCTTCAAGCCTTTTCTTGAATCTTTCGTGATTGTTTTTATTAACGATATCGTTGTATATTTGCGAAGTCATGAGGACCATGCTGATCATCTCAGGGCAGTTCTATAGACTCTATAGCAGCACCAATTGTATACGAAGTTTTCGAAATGTAAATTTTGGCTTGAATCTATCACATTCTTGGGTCATGTCGTCTCTATAGAAGAAATTAAGGTTGGCCCTCCGAAGATTTCAGCGGTAAAGAATTGGCCTACACCTACTACCCCAACTGAGATTTCGTAGTTTTTTGAGCTTAGCTTTATATTACCGGAAGTTTGTTGAGGGGTTCTCTACCCTTGTCTCTCTATTGATTAAACTGACGCAGAAGGCAGTTAAGCTCCAACGACTGATGCTTGTGAAAGGAGCTTCCAGGAGTTGAAATCCAGATTCAGTACGGTGCCAGTGTTGACTCTACCAGATGGTACATATGGGTTTGTGGTATATGGTGATTCTTCACGAATCGGAATTGGGTGTGTATTACTGCAACGTGGCAAGGTGATAGCTTATGCATTTAGGCAACTCAAGAATCATGAAAGGAACTATCCAACACATGACTTATAACTTATAGCGGTGCTATTTGCATTAAAGATTCGGCGTCATTATTTGTATGGGGTCCATGTGGATATATTCATGGACCATAATAGCCTTCAATATATTTTCAAATAGAAGGAATTGAATCTGAGGCAGAGAAGAAGGCTTGAGTTACTCAAGGATTATGACATAGATATTTGGTATTCATCCAACGAAGGCTAATGTGGTGGAGGATGCTCTTAGCCGGAAATCTATGGGTAGTTTGGCTCACTTGGAGGCATGTCAAAGGCCGTCGGCCAAGGAGGTTCATCGGTTGGCTAGTCTAGGAGCTCGTCTAGCGGACTCTAGTGAAGGAGGAGTAATCGTGCAAAATAGGGTTGAATCATCGCTTGTTGTGGAACTGAAGGAGAAGCAGTACAATGATCCATTGTTGGTACAATTTAAGGAGGGCATCCATAATCACAAGATCACGACTTTTTCTCTTGGCATGAATGATGGAACACTAAGGTACCAAGGGTGATTATGTGTTCGAAATGCAGAAGGTCTCCGGGAAAGAAACATGACTGAGGCTCACACTTCTAGTTATTCCGTGCACCCGGGCTCTACAAAGATGTACTATGATCCTAAGGAAGCCTACTAGTGGAATGATATGAAGAAGAATGTAGCGGACTTTGTGGCAAGAGGTCCGAACTGTTAGCAAGTAAATATCGAACAGCAAAGGCCCGGTGG
Organism: Nicotiana obtusifolia; assembly: GCA_002018475.1. NCBI lineage: Eukaryota > Viridiplantae > Streptophyta > Magnoliopsida > Solanales > Solanaceae > Nicotiana > Nicotiana obtusifolia. The sequence continues at coordinate 47,834 of MCJB01026805.1, read as the reverse complement.
GTTGGCACAGAATATAGAAATTCTGATGTGGAAATGGGAGATGATCAATATGGACATTGTGGCTGGACTACCTCGCACTCCTTGAAACTTCGACTCGATTTGGGTAATCGTGGATCGACTCACGAAATCAACACAGTTCTTACCTGTTAACGCTACCGACACAACATAACAGTATGCTTAGTTGTATATCAATGCAATAGTCAGGTTGTATGACACTCCAGTTTTTATTATCTCATATCGAGGGGCACAGTTGATGGCTAATTTTTGGAAGAAATTTCAGCAAGGTTTGGGTACTCAGATGATGTCACAACCCGGATTTCCCACCCACGGGAGTCGTGATGGCGCCTACTAGTGAAAGCTAGGCAAGCCAGTCAATCAGACTAATTACCATGTTTCTATTTACGAATTCATTACATCACAAATGCATCAACTGAAAAGCAGTAATTCAACAAGCAAAATAAATGCAAAGTTTATACTTTACACAACTATCTCCGATAAACTATCCACAACGGTCCACCAAAGATCTGGTGTCACATGTTCACATACTATTTAAGAGTACTACAAACAGGGTCTGAAGAATATAACAAAATGTTGTTTCTAGACTACATAGAAGAAACAGATACAACAAATGGACAGGGGACTCCAAGATCCGCGGACGTCTGCAGAACTACCTTGGGTCGCCTGAAAATCAATGGCTGGAAGCTTCCTACTGTTCGTAGCATGCGGCACTGGGATCTGCACAAAGGAGTGCAGAGTGTAGTATCAGCACAACCGACCCCATGTGCTGGTAATTGTCTTGCCTAACCCCGGCGAGGTAGTGACGAGGCTAGGACCAGACTCCAGATAAACCTATGCAATTTTAAGCATATATATATCTACAGCGGAAGATAAAATACATAAACAATTTAAACGGGGGAAAAGGAAAACATACATCGAAATAGCTGACAAATAAAATGAAACGAATCATCAATGAATAAGAAAGAAAACTGCAATTCAGCCTTTAATACAATTAGATGTAATACAATCCACCCTTTTTCCTCCAGTAACCTCTTGTTGCAAGCGTGCAACTCGTTCCCACTTACAGCAACCTCTTGTGGCAGGCGTGCAACCCGCTCCCACATACATCACATCCTGTGGCAGGCGCGCCACCCGCTCCCACTTACAGTAACCTCTCGTTGCAGGCGTGCAACCCGTTCCCACTTACAGTAACCTCTTGTGGCAGACATGCCACCCACTCCCACATACATAACATCCCGTGGCAGGCGTGCCACCCGCTCCCACTTACAATATATACTTTGGTAGGCATACCACCAGCTCCCACTTTCATAATATATCGTGGCAGGCGTGCCACCCACTCCCACTTACAATATATATACTGTGGTAGGCGTACCATCCGCTCCCACTTTCATAATATCTCGTGGCAGGCGTGCCACCCGCTCCCACTTTCATCATCACAACAATCACAAGAAATCCCGGCAAGGGAACAAATCAACAGAACAACTTCCCAGCAAGGGAACAAATAACAGCAAACAATCATCCTGGCCAGGGGGAATTCAGCTATAACCAAACCAAACTTGACTCCTATTTAGCTCAATTAATGTTAGTACTCAATTACATTCGAATCTCTACAATTAACCTCCCAAACCTACGAACTCCTTAGACACTACCCACAATTTTGACACTGGGCCCTTTAAACTCCTACGAACTCCTTACCCAACTAGTCTAGTTAACCATCAACTTTATACCTCATAAAAGAAGGCTAGAACCATAACAAAAAGGGACAACTAAAATGAAGAAACCTTGTGGTAGGTGTAGCACCCGCCCTCAATTCACAATATCTTGTGCCAGGCGTGCCACCCGCTCCCACATGCAACACATCATACCAAATCAAGGATAATATTCAACAATTCGAAACAATAGTCGCACAACGATTATCCATATACGACCCACGGTCATGCGTGACACCAACATATAGACACTCGTCAACATGCCTATACGTTGTTCTCAACAAGGAGCAATTTAACAAACAAGACACGATTTCTAATCCCTCAAGCAATGGTTAGAACAAACACTTACCTTGCTTTGCAATAACTTCCTAGACTTCCAACAATTCTTCGAGCCCAAACTTTTATGGATGCTCACGAACTTCAGGTGGACACAATCGAGGCTAACAAGCTAAAACTTGGTAGGGTGCCTTAACTCAGCTGAAATTCTTTGCACAATTTGCAGCAATTTGAGCTGGGTATTTGGTGTTAGAGAGTGGGGTTCCTCGTAATAGATGTTGCGGTTTGAGGGGAGTGATTCTACGGTTGTTTTTCAGCTTAAACTGGGGCTATTTTCCGGCGAGTTACAGCTGGTTCTTGGTGGGTTTAAATGGGGAAAGCTGGGCTGGTGAATGGGAGGTTGATGACTATATTTTGGATACGTTTTTCTTTACAGATTTTGGGGTTGTTTTCAAGGTGATTTGAAGGTTGATTTGCTGGAGTTTGAGGGTGTTTTGGTGAGTTTTTCTGAGGTAATTGACGAAATAAGAGGTTTTTTTGCATGTTAGGGTTCCTAGCTCCTATTTATAGTGGGTCAAAATTCGGGACAAAAATAAAATTTCAGGTGTCCATAATGCGATCGCATTCTGTTCGCAAACTCAACAGGCGGTCCGCATTTGGACCGCATTTCTGACACAGAATTTAGCCCAAGACTCTATCTCACTCTGCGATTTCACTGTGAGATTTGCGGTCAGCATTGCATTTTCGACATAAAACTTGTCCAGTTCTCTGTTCCACTCTGCGATACAGGCAGGGCAATTTGCGGGCCGCATTCTTGAAATGCGGTTTGCATTTCAGACAGCATTTCTGACATGAACCTTTGCCCAAAAATCTGTCCGAGTATGCGATGCCCGTGTAAGATATGTGGTCCGCATGTCTGAAATGCGACCGCATATCCTGCATTACTTGCCTTTTGGAACTCTTTTCTTAATTATTAGATTTTTATATCTCACGCCCCGCAAAAATTTTAAAATTGCATAATTACAAAGAGGAATTGGCACTTAAAACAAGCCAAATCTAGGCAATTAGTATCATATGTGTTTCTACGACACATCGGGTCGTCACAGATGAATCTTAGTTTAGCCATTCACCCGTAGACTGATCGGCATGCAGAGTGGACTATTCAGACGCTTGAGGATATGTTGCATGCTTGTGTTCTTGACTTCAAGGGTAGCTGTGATGATCATTTGTCACTCAGAGAATTTTCCTACAACAACTATTATCATGCTAGCATTAGATGGCACCATTTGAGGCTTTATATGGTAGGAGATGTAGATCTCCCATTCGATGGTTCGAGATTGGGGAAGTAGAATTGATAGGGCCAGACCTCGTGCATCAGGCTATGGAGAAGGTTAAGATCACTACAAAATGGTTGAAAACTGCTCAGAGTCGTCAAAAGTCCTATTCAGATGTGTGTCACAGGGATTTAGAGTTTAAAGAGGATGGTTGGGTATTCTTGAAGGTTTCCCCCGTGAAGGGTACAATACAGTTTGGTAAGAAAGGGAAGTTGAGTACGAGGTATGTCAGACTGTACATAATCATTCATAGGATTAGACGGGTGGTTTACAAGCTTGAACTACCTCCAGAGATGTCTTTAGTGCACCCGGTGTTCCACGTATCCATGTTAAAGAAGGTGGTTAGAAATTCGTCACTTATTGTTCCAATTGAGGCTATTGAGGTTAATAAAGAATTGACTTATGAAGAAATTTTAGTTTCAATTCTTGATAGGCAAGTCTGTAAGCTGAGAAATAAAAAAATTGCCTCAGTGAAGGTACTTTGGCAGAACCAACAGGTTGAAGAGGCCACTTGGGCGGCTGATGAAGAAACGAAGAAGAAACACCCTCATTTGTTTGAATAGCCATGTATTCGTAAAGTTGTATTCTATGAAAATGTTAAGACTTTACCTTCTACAAATAATGTTCCACTTGTACAGTTATGTTAATGGTGTTCCTTTATGGTAATATAATGCTTATGAGGCCACGGTTGGCATTGTTTTTACGTTATGTTGCATCATTGGTTCATGTATATGTATTTAGGGTTGGTTTCTGGGATTCTCTGACAGGTGGGTAGGCCCAGTTACAAGGGAAACTCTGGCGAAATTTTTTAAAATTCAGAGAGTTAGTCAAAAATTTTGAACTATTAGTGTGTGAAATAGTAATTGAGTCACATTGGTTTTTAATGATGGGTTTTGGCCCTCATTGGAGGAAAAATGATGTTATATGGGTGAGGATGTAAAGGCCCATAAAATTACACTTAAAACTCGGGGTTTTGTGGTGCCGAAGTAATGTGCTGACGAAATGTTGGGGAGTTAAAGAAAATTTTTGGAAGTGCAGGGCATTTCTCGGTCGCATAACTGATATGAAGACCGCAGTACTACCGCAGACCGAAGCAGAAAGTCGGGCAAAGTTTTTGACCATTGTGCAGTCCATTATGCTGCTACATAATCATTTTGCAGGCTGCATAAAGCATTGCAGACCCAGAACAAAATTTTTTAGAAGGAAGTTCTGCGGCGCATTATGCGATGGCATAATAGGTCTGCGGACCGTAGACCGGTCGTAGAGTGAGGAGAAGTGCCCATTTCTGGAGATCCATTATTTGGTCCATTTTGAGAACTGCATAAGCGTTAGGGTGTCTAGTATGTAAGGCTAAATACCCTCTCTCTAGAACGAATGATAACACAAAGAAGGACAGTCATAAATTAATGGAAGCCCCCAACAATACTAAGACATCACAATTAGGAGCAAGATAGGTGTGAAGTAAATAGAATGCAACCCATGCTTCGAGCACGAATGGTAACACAAAGAAGGATTGTGATTGTGGTTGATGTCTTTAGATATGCATCCCATGCTTCGAGCACATTTTTAAATATAATATAACATAACAAGAACATTGGAATACATATTAAAGATATATCTTTCCACACAAGGATTATTCAGAATAATCAATATATAATGATCAACTAGGGACTTACAATGATATTATGGGGTTCAATTGAAGAATTTAGCTAATATACCTCGCCTCGAGCTTTTTAAATTACTAAAATATTCCTGAATTCTTAGCCACTTCGATCTATTTGGAAATATAGCAAAATTGAAAACAAATTAGGAGAGGGTTTATGTTTCCAGCTCATTTGTGCATTTTATCAAACACTGGGTAGATATTATGATGTCAAGGTTCTGCTATGGTGAATTCAGCCATCCCACTACCTAAAGTCTATCCAATTTAGCTCATCAATATTCCCCCAAACCTTGATAGTAATGCATGCATAATCAACAACTCCCACACTCAACAATTACTTTTCCGGTTACCTATATTCAGTAAAATCACGAAATTGAGGGCTAGGGAGTAGAATCTTACCTCTATGATGAAAACCTAGTGAATTTTATCATATATGCGACCGCAGATCTTCATCAGGGCTTCTTTTTTCTAATTTTTTACCCAATCCTATTACGACATATTGAAGTAAAGGGCCACTTATCTGAGTGATATTTATGGGATCGGGCTGCACGCCGCAGCATGTTTTATTGATTTACGTCTGGATCTGGCTTACCGTAGTGCTTGGGCTTAAGGAGCCCTTTCGGAGTCTGTACACACCCCAGTGAGCGTAGTTGATTTATATTGAGGGATGGATCTTCCCTGGGTGTGGATCTTGCCGGAATCATTTATATTTAGTGATGGATCTTCCCTCGGGCTGGATTTGTCTTATACAGTGATGAGTGACTGACTATCAGTTGATATCTAATTATACATATATATATATATACACACACTGTGCTGAGTGACTGACTATCAGTTGATATATAATTGTATATATATATATGGGATGGATCTTCCCTGGGCTGGATTGGCCATATACAGTACTGAGTGAGTGAGCATGTCGAGTTGAGCATGATGAGCGTAAAGTGGGAGGCTGTGAGATTGAGTACTCTGAGAGTGTGAGTACATGAGTTCATCACTGATATACAATGCATTCGACATATGTAATTGAGATACATGCATAGAAATACATTTTTTTCTGCTACCTGGTTTTGGTGACATTCATGATTTCACCTGCATAGTGACATGCAGTTATAGAGATGTACGTTCTTCAAGCTATCTGGAAAAAATAAAATAAAACATCTTAATTATTGTTTAAAAGTTTTGGAAAAAATCATAGTTTTTACAAACCTACTCACACTTTTGTGATTTTGGTAAAAGAATTGGGTTTTCACTAATATACTTGAAAAGCATGCCTATTTTTATGGAACTTGGAATGAGTTGAGCATCTTATATCTGAGTATGTTTCGTGTACCATTACTATTATGTTGTTATGAATTGTTGTTGGCTATTGGTGTTGGACTCCAAACTCTGTTCTAGCTCGTCCCTAGTTTCAACCTAAGGTTAGGTTTGTTACTTATTGAGTACATAGGGTCGATTGTACTCATACTACACTTTTGCACCTTGCGTGCAAATGTTGTATGCTGATGTTGCTGTATTCGCCGGGAGTTGGATTTGAAGATGTACCTGCATTTCGTTTGTAGCTGCCTCTTGTCCATGCTAGCTCGAAACTTATGAAAGATCTGTTCATGTATATTAGAAACCGATGATGAACTTTATTTCATACCATCTTTGTAAATTCTAATTCTTAAATGCTCATGATTTGTACTACACGTCCTCGGGGGATGTATAAGATGCAAATATTTTATTTTACTTAATTGTCTCATTAAATTTCATTGGAATTGGATAGTTGTTAATTGGTTTATCTAGCGGGTTGGTTTAGGTGCTATCACGACAAGTTGAATTTTGGGTCATAACAAATTGCGATGCTCATAAGAACAACCAAAATGGTCCAAATCACACCGAGCCCCACCGGAATCCATCCAATCATTCCAACGAGTCTAAATACACCGTCCAAACTTATCCAAAGTCTCGAAATGCCACCAGTGACATCTAATCCAATAATCAAAGTGACATCTTTAAAATTCAAGAACATGCAACTCGCAACCAAGCGTCCGGTTCACGCCTAACCAATGTGGAATGAGCTCGAGCTTTCCACATAAATCCCAAATGATGAGAAGAACCTATACCAAATTCCCGAAAAAATAATCGGACCTCGTTAATCTGAAAGTCAACTCTTAAACTCATGAACTCTTCAATTAATCAAAATGTCAACTTTCACCAAGTCCAGCCAAATCCTTGGAGAAATATCCATATTCATCTGAGCATACTCCTAATTTCAAAATCGCCATATGAACTTATTCAAACCATCAAATCTCAATTCGAAGATCGTTTATCGAAAAGCCAAACGGTGGTCAATTCTTCCAATTAAAGATTACGAATTGAAAATTACTCTTCCAAATGAATTCTGAATCTCTCGAAAATCATAATTAACTATACACATAAGTCATAATGCATAATGTGAGGCTACTCAAAGTCTCAAACCCCAAAATAAAGTGCTAAAGCTCAAAACGATCGGTCCGGTCGTTACAACCAGCTGAACAATATGACATTCTCACAATAATGCATTAGAAGTCATCTCTGCAACTCAGAACAAAAATGCAGATTATCATAACCGGTCAAAAGTATAAGGAACACAACCTCGATCAACATTATTCACTTTTACCGCAATCTTCATAGCCTCAAGATTTTCTTTAGATAATTTGTGACTCACTTTCCCATGGGTCAATCTTATAACCGGATTATGATTTCTTACTCTCAACATGCTCTATTAGCTTTTGCAGTATCTGTTTTTCTTTCCTTTTGTGAATTTCAGTATCACATTGCAACTTTACTTACTCTTAGTTGAATGAAGATTGCACTTTTACTTCTAAAGGAAATCCATAAAGTAGTGCAATTGGCTTTTGTGTAACGAATGAAGCTGGAGAATTGAGATATGCACTGGGAAAAGAAATCACATAAGGAACAAACACAACAGCAGAAGTAGTAGCTACTGTAGAGGCCCTGAAGCACTGCAAATCCCACAACTACACACACATATGGCTCCACACCGACTTCATGCTCCTCAAAAACATAATCAACGGTACATGGAAGCCACTTTCGTGTATAGCTGATCAAATGGAGGAGATAATGCAACTGAAAGAAGACTTCACATTCAAGGTGTCACACATATACACGGAGGGAAATAAACTAGCTGACCATCTAGCAAATTATGCCCTTGAGTTTGGAAGACTTAAATGTCATGATTTCTGGCAGCTAGATTCACAAGGCGGGAAGATTGTTAATAAAGAAAAAATGCAATGCCCTCACATAAGAGTGAAGGTAGAAAAATAGCAAAGGGAAAAAAAAAAGAAAGAACAGGAAGAACGATAACACAGGAGAAACCAACTCTATATGTCAAACTCCTCATCCAGATTTCTATGTAACTTTTTTTTTATTAAATATATGTTTTTATTAATAGAAATAAAATACAAGGATGGAGGGGGACATAAACCTTACCTCCCAAAAGTAAATACATGTACGTATAGTCATCCTAAAGTGTTGACTAAAAGTACCTGAGTAGCCAAAGGAAGTTAGACTTATGGTAATGTGATGACCGCCTATTTTGTAGTAGACAGTCGTATGTAAAAAAACGATGTGCATATTTCCTAGGTCAGCTATACAAAAAGGTACATGTGTTTCTACTGTGGTTGCATGAATAAGGGAATTATTCCCTTCTATATTTATCTGACAAAAGGATATGAAGTTAGGATTTAGCAAACGAGTGACAAAAAAGCATGCGCAATCTTCAATTTTGCTTTGACCTCCGGAGCAAGGAAATCGAAGTTGAAGATGGCTATTAGTGTGTATCTTGTGGTTGAACGGTTGTATTGTTGGCTGTGCCATTTCAAGTCTGTTGTTGTTGATGCTATGATTGTTGTGAGCCGAGTGTTGAAACTACTACTGGGTGTTGGAGTTGTTGTTTCTGGTGACGATCAAGCATGAGGAGGGTGTATGACGTTGATGTGTCCTGCTGTACTTGTTGATACCTATGTTTTCTTCTGGGGTTGCCTTTTGATCAATGTGTGGATGATGAGTCTGTTGTTGTTTGTTGCTTTGGAGGAAGAGTTTTATTATAGTGCGTTCAGTTGGTGTGTTCTCCTGTGGTTGCTGATACCTCTATCTTCTTGCTGATGTCCTCGACTTCTTTTGTTGTTCCAGCGTGGATGATGTTTCTGCTGATGATGCATTGGCTGCATTGCTATGCTGTGGAGTTGCTGTTGTGTTAGCATGTGTCTGTGTGGGCTGCTGCTTCGATGTTGCTATATGTTGGCTGAATGTTGCTGTTATTGTTGTGCATCTGTGTATGTTATGCGCTCTGCTTTGAGGTGATTGAATGGATTGCTGCTTCTGTTGTATTGGCATTGTTGATATGAGTTGTGTCCTTTGTTCAATGAGAAACTTGCTGTAGACTGTAGTGCTTGGTAGTTATTCTTGAAAATGGACCATGGTGTTTGCTGTATTTGCAATAGAATGAGCACCAAAAGTGCTAACACCACACATTGCAAATGCAGCAATAGCCTGATCCAGGTCAAGATGGCTTTTGTCCTTGTGGCATTACAGGATTCAGATATGACCTTGATCCTTTGGTTATGAGAAGAGTGATAAGTGTTGCTTTGATTGTTTTTTTTTCCTGCTGCTGGTGTGATGGCTGGTTTATTTGTTGAGGATGTTGCTGTATGGTGGATTCTTTTTCTAATTTGTCTTTGGCTTTCTTTGATTTTATTCTGAGGCTAGATATTTGTTTTGTGATGTTGGTGAGTATTGTGAGGAGTAGTTGAGTTCCATTCTTATGTACCAATATGCTCAAGTCCTTTTTTTCTGCAGAGAGCAGTGAGCCTGTGTTTCCTGATTGCAGTTTCTTTGTGAAAGTTTTCTCTACTGTTGTTGTGCTCTTGTTTTGCTGTAGTAATTGTGCTGCATTGGCATTTTCCCATTCTTGTTGCTGGCAGCCAGCAAGAAGCCAATTGGTATGTCTTGGTGGTGCTGTTGTTGCTGTGTTCCTGCCCTGTTGCAGAGTTCGTGTTGAAATGATGTCTTCTTTCCTGCATTTAGCAAAAAACCAGTTATTGCATCTAGCAACAGATAGTAGCATGTTAGTGTAAAGCAATTGTTTTAGCCCCCTCTGTTCTTCCATGAGCTCTTTGTAGAGTTACTCTTTGTTGTGATCTGGTAGTGTGCCTGGAGAATTGGAGAGAGTGTTAGTACAACATTGTGTATTGTTAGTCATTTGTACAGTGGGGAGAAAGTGTGTCTGTGGCTTAGTGTAAGACCACTGTTTCCTTTTCCTGCTTGCTATTTTTCTACCTTCACTCTTAAGTAGGGGCATTGCAGTTTATCTTCATTAACTATTCTTTATTAACCAAAGAGGGAGCAACTCGAAATACTCAATGATGGAACGAGAATCAAATGAGAGAACTTTCCTGCAAGCTCAACAAATACTACCGCAAGGAGTAATGCTATAAACCCAACACACAGAGGAGAAACAAAACGCACAAAATAAGCAAAAAGACTCATATCCCAATGTAACCCCGCTATGATGTGTAACCCAATCCATACACCATTGCATATGAAATACCTCGAGTCATGATGCTCACATTCCATAATGTAATTACCTCAATTGTCGTTTTGTATATTTAAGCTCCTCTCAACTATTTGAAGTCTTGAATAGCTTCTTATGATGTATTATGACCAAGTTCAAGTTTGTTTTTATATTCGACCTCGGAACTGAGTTTTGATAATTATATTAGGTTCGTATGGTGATTTTGGACTTGGGCGTGTGCCCGAAATTTAATTTGGATATGTCTAGGAAATTTTGATGTTGTTTCTTCGAGTATAAGTGGTATCACATTATGAAATGAACTCAAATTCAGTTTTGAGTAAAGCATTAGATCCGTACGGAAATTATGGAGGCATAGCAAAAAGAAATCAACGAATTTGAATATCGTATGAAAGATTTATACCAATTTTCGAGCGAAATAGAAACAATTGCCCATCACCAGCTTCCAGGTTAGCGTGGGATGCTATCCTTGGCGCTGCGAATCTTCAGGTTCTGGAACTAGCACCACAAGCAGCGCTCCACACCACATGTGGCGCCCGAAACATTATATACTCATTTCGGGGTTCATTTTCCCCCATTTTTCTTGGCCGAAGGCTGTGGTTTTCCTCCACTCTCTCAAGACCTCCAACTCCCCCCATCTTCAAGGTGAATAATCCCTACTAATTTGGTATTTCATTCCATCAATTCCACCCAAAAAACCTACTCAATCCTCCATAACATACATAGATCTTCAAGAAATTTCTTCAAGAACTCAAAGGAGGGTTTTGCAAGATTTCTTCCAAAAGATAATCCTACACCCTTAGACTTAAGTGTATGGATATATTATGGGAATATGAGTATGAATTAAGTATTTAAACTTGTGGTATGGTGATTGGAAGCCATAAGTTCCTAATTTAGATGTATAACCATTATAGAGATTGAAAGGTGATTACTAGATGGAATTTTGTTGGTTGGGTGTAGATGGATAGTCATGTATGTGATATTGGAAGTTATGAATTGCGTAAGAATGATGGTGGGATAAATTGTTGGTAAATGATAGTAGTTGGATTAACTAATTCAATGGCTAAGAGGTGTAGAGACATGCGTACAAGGTGTTTGATAAAATTCATAAAAGGCCTATATTATGGAATTTGTTAGTAGTATTGGTCCCATTGGATGTTCTTATTGTACATTGAAGTCACTCAGGGTAATGGATCATTGTAGTATCATTAAGGGACGAATTTGATGTATGTTGGCTCAACTATTCTCTTAGAATTAAAACGCACATTACCCTTGTAAGTTCCAAGTTGTTCATCATAAAAGGACTATTCGGAATAAGCTTTGTGACAAAAGATATATGTTCGGTACGTGTTCCAATTGTTATTGTTATGTTGTGGTACTACTTTGAGAATGTGTTCAAAGTATGTATTGCATATCTATATGCTATAACTTCAAGTCATGTTTCAAATGAAAGCCATGATGCTAAATTGTGTAGACATTGGGATTACACCTCCACCCACATATATTAGGGTGAGGCGCTAGGGCCGCTTTGTGTAGAGTTGTGGTATTGGGATTACACCTCCTCCCACATATCTTGGGGTGAGGCGGCAGGGCCGTATTGTGTAGAGTTGTGGTATTGTGAATACACCTCCATCCGTATACATTGGGATGAGGCGGTGAGGCCGCTTTTTGTAGTATTTCTGTTATTCTGATTGCACCTCCACCCGCATACATTAGGGTGAAGCGGCAACGCTGCTTTGTGTAAAGGTAGTTGTAGAGGATCCCCGACTTGAAATTTATAAATCTTATTGAATGTTCTTAAGAAATATGTTTTGAATTTTATCGCTATCTAACCCCTATTATTGTGACAAAAATTCATCATATTCACGTTGTATTTTCAAAGTCTTTGAATAGACGTTTTGGTTTTCATACTAGTACTATTCGACACGTACTAACGTCCCTTTTTGCAGGGGCCACTACATCTTTAATGGATGCAAGTGGTTCCATTGCAGGAGGCATTGACCAGTAATAGTGGTACACTCTTTTTCCAGTTGACTTCGTGAGCTCCACTTCATTCCGGGGTTGTGCATCTTTTGTTCCACGTGTATTATGTTTTGAGGTATAGCCGGAGCCTTGTTTCTGACACTATAATTGTACTCTTTTATATCTATTAGCGGCTTCGTAGACATGGTGTGGGTTGTATATTGGTATTTGGAAAAGTCAGGATAGTAATGTTGTATCTGTGTTATGTCTTCTACTTAAAATTATGAAAGGGTGTGTATTTTGAGACTTTAAATGAAGTAAGTAGTGGTAATGAATTGATATTATATACATGATCTCCTTACTGCCTAATAACGAAAATATGTATTCTCTTTATTCACAAGAGAGTTTGGATAGAAAGTATGTTATACGCTTGATTGACCAGGTTGACTCGGTGACCGCCGGTCGCGCTCCCCGATGTCGGGATGTGATGCAAAACCATATGCATCTCAACAAGCACACGATCATGACCATAACCATCGAGAATCAAATGGTACAATATATCGCGACCAGGAATACCAATGCAAGGCGCGATAAACCATTCAACTCCCTAAGAGCCATCTCGCTCAAATTCCTCCACAAGGCCCAAATAGCACTGCATCATTTGTGTATAGTCAATAGTTTCATAGCAAATCGTAGCATAGAAGAGTAACTCATAAAACACATCAGAACACAAATAAGCTTAGCTTTAGCCGATGACACACCCCTTAACAATAGCTGTGTCGAGTAAACAAATTCGACCCGACGTAGAATACATATCCTCCATATGCCTACATGTGTCCTCAAAATCAACTCCGATCCTCCCGAAATAGATAGATAACCTTTGAAAAGTACACAATAACCCATCCACAATACATACACTCTACCGGCAACCTCTTAATATGCCTTCGCTGTCCGCAACCTAAGAACAATCTGCCTATGAGAACCTTCATAGCCTTTAAATCCCCGGAATACAAGAATCTCCATGTCCTATACCTCTTCCATAATTCTTCCCTGCCACATAGCAAAATACAAACATCAGCATTCAATCAACCAAGCAATTACCGTAATACCTGTCAATCATCCACAAGTTAAAATACAATGCGCCCTTTTGAAATGTACATTCTTCTCAAGTAAAACAAAATAGTAATATCATTATTATAAATGTCTAAAACCATCCATGTTGTCTAGAACTAATGACCTTAACTTCAAATGGAACTGAATCTCGTACATGCAAAACTCAATCGCACACGTCGCACTGCATCTAATATGCCATCGTATGAAAACATAATAACCTCATTATCCATTGTAAATCATTAGCAGGATACATACCCCATTTTCCATAAACATTCCACTTGACCCCATCCAAGAGGAGATCATAACACGCATCACACTCCATATACTTGTGGAAAGCATCTATCCCAAGCCGTAGTCGAAACTGTCGAAAACTCTTCGTAACCCATTTATACATAACCAAGCGATTAGAACCGAATCCCTCTAACTCAATTAAGTTACGCAGGTCGCTTAACCCAAAAGTACAGCCACAAAACATCGTTAAAACCTCATGTCATGCCCCAACCATGGGGAGCGTGATCCACGCCCAACTAAATTGACCCAGTCGAGCCAACCTACGTTACATCAACCTCTCATCATTACTAATTCATGGTTTACCATAACATACTTAGTTCTCAACTTCTAAATTAAACACATTTGGCTAAGTGGCCTAAAATTCATCTTATGATTGATGGATTTATGCATAGCTATAAAAAAGAATCTTGTCAGCATAAATACATGACAAAAGTCAAAACTTAATTACATGACCCATAGTGTACATGGAACTTCAAATAGATACCTAAGTTCATAAAATGAACTAGACTCAACTACCCACTAGAAATGTGGCGCGCTCGCCATCAGCTGGGTAATGAGGAAGATCCCAATCAAAGATCCACGTCATCCAGTAGAAGTATACATACACCCGTTAAAAGACGCCCCCGGCAAAAGGGACGTGAGTGCATATGGAATAGTGCTCGTATGTAAGGCAGACAGAACAACATACGAAAATATGCTACCAAAATAAAAGGCAAATGAAGTACATCAAGAAACTGTGAAACGACCCATAGAATCACATGTAAAGTCACATTATACTTACATCATTCTGAATTTCTTTTGGGATCAAGTGAGGCATATGAACTATGCGTGGGATACAAATTATAATGTAAATGTAACAACATGCACAAACTATGGCAATGAATGTGGCATCTATTTTTTTGTGCTGGCTATGCGTCTCATCAAACAATCCATAGCCCTCTGTTACTATGTACATATGCATTTCATCGACGGTCAATAGGGTTCACCTATACTATACACCCATGCATTTCATAGACCGTCCAGAGGGTTCATCTATATTATTTTCCTATGCGTCTCATAAACTGTCCACAGAGTTCGTAACACATCCATAAGGTTCATCTATACTATAACCTATGCGTTTCATACACCGTGAATAGGGTTCGCCTATATTATACTCCAATGCATAGATGTATGCTTTTCATAGACCGTCCATAGGGTTCATCTATATAATACACCTATGCATTTCATAGACCGTCCATAGGGCTCATACCACATCCATCGGCTTCACCTATGCTATACACCTATGCATTTCGTAGACCATCCTTAAGGTTAACATATACTATGCACCTATGCATTTCATACAGAGTCCATAGTGTTCACCCATACTACACACCTATTCGTTTCATAGACCGTTCATAGGGTTCATCTATATTATACACCTATGTGTCCCATAGACCGTTCATAGTGTTCATCTGTATTGTACACCTATGCGTTTCATAGATCGTCTATAGGGTTCATCTATACTATACACATTATCATGCACATGACCATATATAAGCTCAAAGCAACATGCTTAACATTACATTTAAGGTCGTAAGTTTCCAGATCATTGGAATACTTCATGTTCATGCTCATCGAGGACTTATTACATTAACACAAGTATGGTAGATAAATGAGTAGATTTTGATGGAACATGGGCCAAATTCTTTTTTCCATAAGATTCACCATTATCTACCATAGGATACCACTCTTTCATCTGGTTTTGTACTTGCTTGTTATCTTATGGACATTAGCTAAGTTCATAATTCTTGGGGACTTAACATCAATGTCATCTGCATTTATTATTTTAGAAGCATGCGTGCTATAGTTGAAACCATTGTAATGTACAATGTCTCATAGTTCTCGTTTTGGCTAGCGGCCACATTTCATGTTTATTCTATCACTTCCTTTCTCTTGCAATGGGTAACCATTGAATATTAAGAGCATTTAAAACATTTAGGAACACCATAGCCTTCAATCATGAGAACGTAAGAGCTTATAACACATTGGAAGCAAATACAAGGATATTATACCCATTATATTTGAAACATAATTTGGAATCATAGACATTATTTAAATCAACCTCATTTGAAGTAGCTTCGTACAAGTGAATAAGGATAGAAGTTGAAACTGGACTTGAGCATATCGACATATGATAAATCATGTGTACGAGGCAATCCAACATGATAAGAATTGGTACTTTGGGCAATCGTACTTGGAGTTGACATTGAGATCATGGAATCTGATTCTATGGAGGGAATTTAGCCAACATACCTTGCTTGAGCTTCCTTTCGATTACAATAACATCCCAATACTTTTCGAATTTCCAATGAACTAACAATATGACAAAATTGAACAATAATTAGGAAGAAATCCATTGTTTCCGCTCATTAAGGCATTTTGTCAACAACCTAGAGTGGATAGCATTCTACTACCTATAGTAATCGTGTTTCTTCATCCTACAATCCCTCCTCCCCACCAACAAGAGTATTGTAACATTATTTGTCCATTAATTTCCTTCTTTAGCACCATTATAATTATCAATGGACTCACATCCACTAAATCTTACTAATTAACTCATAAAAGAATCCCTACAACACCCAATGATCTAGGTTAAGCAGTTATGGCTTCCAATCACCATCACATACGTGCCAGTACTTATTTCTTCATCATATATTCACTAACAATCCATACATGTAGGTTTAAGGGTGAAAGATTACCTCTTGCAGACCAAATCTTGGAAGACAACTTTTGGGATGTTCTTGAGATTTTGAAGAAATCTTATGAAATCCAATTCAAAACATTGTTGTAACTAGTGATTGAGAAGTGAAATCATCATGAAAACACACTTATAAACTCACTTTAGGCGTGTATTTGATGCCTTGGTCGGATTGGTGATGTAGAGTAAACTCCTAGTCTTGAAATCCTTTTATTTTCTCTCTCTTTCTGCTCAGGTATTAATAGGTCCAAATACAATATTTTTCCACTGGTGCTATAGCTGTGCTATAAGGCTTTAGCTCACTTGTTTGCTAAAATTTCTGCTTCCCTTCTTTGCTATAGCTGCACTATGAGGAGATAGTTCATTGTATTTTCTTTAGTTTAAGTGCTTTAAAATTAACATCCAAGTGTTCCCCATTATTACAACACTCAAAGATTTATAAAAAAAATTATCCCCAAGTATCCAAATAACTTTATCTACTCCAGTAAATCATCATGTTTTTACGATCAAAATTAAATTGTATTCCTATGCTCGAAATTGCTTGAATAACTATAGAAATTCGTCGGCCTTACATATTAACCAACCTCGACAGCATAAACCTTGAGTTCTTCGTTAAAATATTATAGGGCCTTACATCCTCCCCCTCATAGGATCATTCGTCCTTGATTGAGGAGTAGTTTTTGCATAAAACACCTAACATAACTCATCCTTTCTTTCACACAACTCAAGCCCCCAAATTTTGGCAAACTCCCAAAATTTTCAGAAATTTCGGAAGAGTTTCCCCTGTAACTGGCCTACCCACCTGCTAGAGAATCCCATAAATCAATCCTAACAACATATAGATAACACCACATTGCACCATAGATATGAAAACAACAGCAAGCATAACATTGCAGTCATTATTTTGCCAGAGCTGGGTATTTGCATACACTGTACAAGTTTGATAATAATTCGTAGGAGCAAGCTCCTAACATTCTTTTAAAAGACAACAATCCCATGATGATCCTGACTTTCTCCACAGTTTAGTGAATGAGTTCAGGTCACCTATCAACTATGCTACACCAACATTGGACCATACCACTAGAGATTTACATATCTTGCCATACGAGGCACCACGCAGTGTGACAACAACCCAATACGTGTTAACCAGGGCATTCATTGGCCATATACACCTAAAAATGCATTCCTATAACCCTCTTTGACCCAACTGTGATTCACCATACTAGAGTACGTCATTATGAGCACTACACAACTTCTTTTGCCCTTCCTACACCTCTACTTTGAAGAGACAATGCAAAATATGATATTCAGATTTTTACCATCACTCTTCAGCCTCATGCAACATTCGTAAAACATCCTGATCACATTTTGTCACACTTGGATATTGAAAATGATATCCTGAACATAACTAAAAGAAACCTGAGTTTTTTTACATATGAAAACATATGTACACACACCTATAGAATGACCAAGGGAATACACCTTCATGCGCACCTTTCTCTTATATGTATAACCCCTTAAACATCCTCCATAATCACCCAAATCACGTTATAACCTTGGGTTAACACTTGTGACGGCCCCCTACAAATTCCTATTGCCATCTCACGTCGTCATTCTCATATATGTTAAGCTTACCGTGGTTGGAGGTCCAAACATGTAAAGTAATATCATCCCATGATCCAGCATACAGGAAATGAACTTTATGGTCATACTCATTCAAACACATCATAGAACAAGCTGGAAGGGGTTGAGGGATTTACCATTGCCGAACAAGGATTACATGGCGCAATGAACTTATCATTATTTCATTCATATCTCTTAATCTCCCGAGAGAGAAAGACACATGGCAACACAATTACCCTCTGGATCGTACTTTTCACATATCATGAGCCTAAGCTAATCATTTGTCTTTCCAAGTCCTAGGTACATAAGCATGGTTCTCATACCCAACCCATATGCACTAGTCGAGCCTACGTCTATTGGACATACCTATATCTCCTTCTGGTGTTGCCCTCTTAAACATTTTCTACTATATATCATGCTTTCAATACCATACAATTACCTATTATACCCACATGATTCATTTCATTTTGCATTCAACAGCACCTTCGGTGAGCTACTTGGTCATGACCCATCAAAGCAAAACCTCCATTGACCCCTGCTATTTTGAGGATCGACTTCCTTGCACCAAAAATATGTAGTCAATATCATGCACG
Organism: Nicotiana obtusifolia; assembly: GCA_002018475.1. Taxonomy (NCBI): domain Eukaryota; kingdom Viridiplantae; phylum Streptophyta; class Magnoliopsida; order Solanales; family Solanaceae; genus Nicotiana; species Nicotiana obtusifolia. The sequence goes on along the minus strand of MCJB01026805.1, from coordinate 28,937 downwards.
ACACTAGTCACTTGGTGCTTATTCTATCTCAGCTAATCCTTCTACAAGCATGGGGCACAACTTTCAGAATTGGCTCTTAACTTCTCTATCCCAGGGTGGTCATTAAAATATTTTACCATTCTAGTGTTTCATAATCAATCTTTATGGAGCCTCAGACATAACTTGTTCACGTGCCATCCCTCGCGCCATATTTAAAATCCATGCACTAATTACAATAAAATCCAAATCATTTATGAAAATTGAGCTTTCTTGTTACATCCATATATAATCCTTAATAACCCATTCAGGAAGTCTCAAATTCTCAAGGACAACTCTATGACCTTGCTTACCTTGGTCGTATCCTTGACTTTTCCTTCCTCCATTACGAGGACAATTGGGAACCTCACACGTTATGCTTGCTATGTGCGTCATTACTTTAATCCTTATGCCTCTGTTTTAGTAGCACGATGAGCAATTATTCATTGATATTGGTAAAGGAACTCCTGGATCAACTCGGAACATTAACGCACGATCTTGAGTAGAAGAAGAGAAATATTTCCTAAATGTCGTTGCAGCCTCCCGATAATAAGTGTGTTCGACAACATACCGACAATAAGGACTCTACTGACACAACTCCGTGACACCTTAGGACTCTTAAACCTTGTGCTCTAATACCATGGTTTTCATGCCCCAAACTTCGAGAGTGTGACCAGTGCTCAACTGAATTAACCCAGTCGAGCCAGCCTACGTTACATCAACCTCTCATCATTGCTCATGTAGAGTTTACCATAACATAATTAGATATCAACTTTTAAATTAAATACATATGGCTCAATGGCCTAAATTCTTCTTATGGTGAATAAATAGCTTGATAACTATCTATAAATAAAAATACTGTCAACATGAATACATAAGAAAACTCAAAACTTAAGTACATGACCCACATTGTACATGAGCTTCTAAGATAATAGATACCTAAGTACATAATACGAGAAAGACTCAAATACCCACTAGAACTGTAGCGTGCTCACCATAAGCTGATAGTGAGGAAGATCCCTATCAAAGATCCACGTCATCCAGTAAAAGTATACCTACACCCATTAAAAGATGCAGCATCCCCGGCAAAAAGGGATGTGAGTACATATTGAATAGTACTCGTATGTAAAGAAGACAGAACAATATTTGAAACTATGGTACTAAAATACGAGGCAAATGAAGTACATCAAGATACTACGAAACGACCCATTGAATCACATTTCAAGTCTTATTATACTTACATCATTCTGAACTTATTTTGGAATCAAGTGAGCCATTTGAACTATGCATGAGATACGAAATATAATGTAAATGTAACAACATGTGCAAACAATAGCAATGAAAGTGGCATCTACTGTTCATGCTGGTTATGCGTCTCACCAGAACGTCCATAGCCCTCTATTACTATGCATATACGCATTACATAGACCATCCATAGGGTTACTGTGCATCTATGTGTTTCATAGCCCATCCATAGGGTTCATCTATTTTATACACCTATGCGTCTCATAGACCGTCCATAGGGCTCATAACACATCCATTGGGTTCACCTATACTATACACCTATGCGTTTCATAGACCGTCCATAGGGTTCACCTATACTGTACACCAATGCGATTCATAGACCGTCCATAGGGTTCAACCATACTATACACCTATGCATCTCATATACCGTCCATAGGGCTTATAACAAATCCATAGGGTTCAAATATTCTAGTCACCTATGCGCTTCATAGATCGTCCATAGGGTTCACATATAATGTACACCTATGCATTTCATAGACCGTCCATAGGGTTCACCCATACTATACACCTATGCATTTCATAGACCATCCATAGGGTTTATCAATTTTATACACCTATGCGTATCATAAACCGTCCATAGTGTGCATCCGTATTATACACTTATGTGTTTGATAGACCGTCCATAGGTTTTATCTATACTATACACATTATTATGCACATGACAATATATAAGCTCAAAGAGACATGCTTAACATTACATTTTAAGGTTGTAAGTTCCCGTATCATTGGAATACTTCACTTTCATGCTCATTGGTGCTTGGCTAAAAATCCATGTTTTTCCATGTAATTTGCCTTACATTATGCCTCTATCTTGTTAGCTTTGGTGTGAATATTTTTGACTCGAGCTAAATAATGGTATATATATGTGTAGGACTCAATAAACGACTTGGAATGTTTGCATGCAAAGTGAAGTAAACACGGAAGAATTTGGAGGGAGTATGACTTTGGTTCCCATGTTCGTGCAAGGCACCAACCAAAACTCCTTTGACAGAAGACCAAGAAGTTCGTTGTCCAGGTTGGCGCAATGTGGCAAGCGAGATGCTGAAGGGCGGATTTTGTCCTTATGCGACTGGACTTGAGGATTTCAACCCTACACGTTCCCAACATGTATAAAAGGGGTTCTAAACTTATTTTTGAGGGAGAACTAAGATACTTTAGACCAAGGGAGAGCGCGGAGCTATCGTGAAGGCCGGAATCCATCAGAATCCATCTTTCTTCTATCAAACTTAGTAATCCTTACATTTCTTTGGATGAATTGTTGTTTTGTTACCATGTCTACGTGGAGCTATTCTTTGCTTGCTAGGGTTGTGGTTAATATGAATATTGAAGTTTGTTAATTACATCACCATTAATTCGAGTTATCATCCTGTGGTTGTTTCACCATACTATCGATGCTATGATCGGAAAAGCCATGTTTAGATTAGAGTAGAATTAAAGAGAGCTTGTTTCTAAACCTGTGGCTCGGGTAGCGATTTCGCGGTTAGGATAGGAATATACCTAAAAATCATGCCCAGTTGAATACCGTGTTATATTAATTCATGATAAACTCAATACCATATGAATATAGGATATATATTGTGGATAGGCGGATGGTATTATGGGAACATGCTATTCGTATAAACGATCAGGTCAATTAGCAACCATAGATACTTCTGGATTAACAGTGTGATTATTGAACTTAATAGAATTAATAAACATACCACAACCCTGGAATCTTCATCTCCTCTGAGTAAAATCCAAAAACACACATTTGCATCCTTTATAAATTGGCGAGTTACTTGTTCAACTTCTGCAAAGGTAGTTTAGTAGAAAAACAACATTTTTGAATATCATAGACAGTTAATTGATTTTAGTTAGCTTAGTTAACTATTAATATAAGTCTCTACGAGTTTGACATCCGAATTTCGAGTCACTTTATTACTTGACGGTCACGTATACTTGTGTGTACTTGGGGAACCAACAAGTTTTTGGATCACTGAGAAATACAGCTTATTACATTAACAAATGTATGCCAGATAAATGAGTAGATCTCAATGGCACATAGGCCGAATTCTTTTACATAAGATTCACCATTATCTAGCGTGGACATCACTCTTTCCTTTCATTATCTACTCACTTCTCATCTTAAGGTCATTAGCTAAGTTCATGATTCTTGGGACTTAACATCCAAGTCATTTGCATTTATTATTGTAGAACCATACTTGCTATGAATGAAACCATTGGAACATACAATACCTCATAATTCTCATTTTGGCCAGCGGCCACATTTCATGTTCATACTCTCACTTCCTTTCTCTTGCCATGGGTGACCATTGAATATTAAGAGCATTTAAAGCATTTAGGAACACCATAGATTTCAATCATTAGAACGTAAGAGCTTATAACACATTGGAACCATATATAAGGATATTATACCCATTTTATTTGAAGCACAAATTGGAAGCATAGACATTCGTTAAGTCAACCTCATTTGAAGTATCTTTGTAGTAGTGAATAAGGATAAAAATTGAAACAATACTTGAGCATATAGGTATATGACAAATCATGTGTATGAGGCAATCCGACATGATAAGAATTGGTACTTTGGGCAACCGTACTTGGAGTTAAGAGTGAGATAATGAAATCTGATTATATGGAGGGTGTTTAGCCAACATACCTTGCTTATACTTCCTTTAGATTGCCGCTACGTCCCAATACTTCTAGCATTTCCAATCGACTAATGATATGGAAAAATTGAACAATAATTAGGAAGAAATTCATGGTTTCTTCTCATTAAGGCATTATTATCAGCAACCTAGAGTGGATAGCATTCTACTACCTCTAGTAATCATGTTTCTTCATCCTACAATCCCTCCTCCCCACCAACAAGAGATATTGCAACATTCATTAGCACCATTATAACTATCAATGGAGTCACATCCACTAAATTTTACTAATTAACTCATAAAAGAATCCCTACAACACCTTACGATCTTGGTTAAGCACTTATGGCTTCCAATAACCATCACATGAGTGCTACTATTTATTTCTTGCTCATATATTCGCTAATAATCCATGCATATACGTTTAAGGGTGAAAGATTAGCTCTTTGAAACCAAATCTTGAAAGACAACATTTGGGGTGTACTTGAGATTTTGAAGAAATCTTGTGGAGTCCAATACAAAACCTTGTTATAACTAGTGATTGAGAAGTGAAATCATCACGAAAACACACTTAAAAACTCACCTTAAGCGTGTATTAGAAGCCGTAGCTAGATGGATGATGGAAAGAAAAGTCATAGTCCTCAAATCCTTTTCTTTTTGTCACTCCCGGCTCAGGTATTAATAGGTCCATGAATAGTATTTTTCCACTGGTGATATAGATGTGCTATAAGGCTTTAGCTCACTGGTTTACTAAAGTTTCTGCTTCACTCATGTTCTGTAGTTGTGCTATGAGTAGATAGTTCACTATATTTTCTTTAGTTTTATTGTTTTGAAATGAACATTCAAGTGTCCGCATTAGTAAAACACTCAAAGAAGTGTGGGAAGTATTCATAAAAGAGCTTCTTAACTTTATCCACTCCAGTAATTTCTCATGTGGTTTGGGTCTAAATTATATGTTATTCCTAAGCTCGAAATTTCTCGAATTATCTATAGAAATTAATGGGGCCATAAACATTAGCCAACCTCGGTACCATAAACCTTGAGGTCTTGGTAAAATGTTTACGGTACTTTACACCTCATCACACAAAAAGAATCAAAAGAACCGATCATATCAATTACCATGCTTATCGAACCTACTATCGAGTCTTCCTATTTCCCCGAGTTCCCTATGAATTGCCTTAAAGTTGACACTTCCCCTTGCCGATAAACCACGAATCCTTGACCAAAGCTCACCACAAGAGATCATAGCTATAACCCACGTCGACATGAAGCTCATATGCCATTCAATTCCCTCTTAACCACCAAAAAGTACCATGACCAAAATGCCCACTCTAAAGAGGCCTTATGTGAATCTGAAGTTGTCTTTTAACCTCTATGACACTGAAATGTAAAACCTCTAATATTACAGATATACTGCTCTGGAAACATACAAATTTGAAAACTCATCAAATACCACATGTGAAGCTTGAACTCATTAGAATTTTCTTGAGAGTCATCCACACAGCTCAAATCCCCAGCGCACCACCGATACGAGCCGAACGACTTGTACTTCATTAAAACTAAGATACCTCCAGAAGTTACCCACATCCATAAGCAACCAAAGTGAATCCCTACTCTCTCCACACTACCTCAACCACAAATAACAAACCGAAAGCACTCCCAGATTTTCGTATATCCATAAAGTGTAATACATCATGCATCCAAAAAATTTCTTACTCGAGTTGTCCTCGTAATCAACATCTTTAAGTCCTAACCAATCCACAAGTATACCTTAGACGAAAACTAACATAAAACATAACCATGCAATCTAATCGTCGATAGTAGACGCCCTCACTTTGTTCGAAGCCATAGAACATAACTTCTGATAACCCTTACTCCATAACTGCCATGATCTCGAATTGTAATCTAACTGAATCCTTTACAACTCATGTTATAGCAAATCATAAAAAACATCAAATTGCATATCCACTCTGTGACAGTCGCGCAAACATCATTAAGCTACCCAAACTCAAATTGCAACACATGTAACCAACTTGTAGAAAGAAAATCTCCACATAAACATCATAAGAATCACACTTCCATAGACTACCCCAAAGATGATAACCCACCTACTCTGCCTTAAACCGACATCTCTCTACCTCAGCATGATCGCAACCACCATGCAATCGCAATCTATTTCGTATCACAAATGAATATTACGAAAGATCCCTAACATACTCATATCTCAAGACTGTATAACATATCAGAATAGAAATCAATCATACGTCATCCTTTCACAACCCAAGAAATATTCTTCTCATCACATCCAACTATCTAAGAACATTCCATAGTCACATGAAACACATCATATAGCTATCCAACCACTCACTGAGCCATCGATTCCACCCTAAGGGACACTACTAGACATATAAGTCCAAAAGTACATACTCAAAAAATAGAAACCACCAAGCCGAAGCTGCAGTCTAAACCTAGCCTTAAGTCCTCCAGACCGGCCCATAACCACAACACCGAGAACACATCTCACATCTCATTCATGACATCACAAGTCATCGATGGATAACTGGTACCGCATGCTCAACATAACATACGAGTGAGTGGATTTGATTGAAAGAGATATGCGTCAAGCTGAATCGATGCCGCATCATAAGGAAAAAAATAATGGGAAACTTTCCTGCATGCCCTGTAGAATCTTGAAGATAATATGGACGTCATCATACCGATCTGCAATACTATACTAGACACTACTCAAGACCCGTAAAAACTATGAACCTAGAGCTTTGATGCCAACTTGTCACGACCGAAAAATTCGGCTAGTCGTGATGCACCTAACTCATCCCGCTATATTTGTCAAATAGAAGTCAACACAATTCAAATGAGACAATAAGAATCAATCAATTGAATAACTATGTTTATATACAACAACCTTAGGATCAATAGTATAAGTCACGAGCCACTAAGTCTTATATAAACAAAGCTAGTATGAAATTAATACAACATTTTTTTTGAATGTACATCATTAAGATTCAAATCTAATACTGCCAAGGACAAGTGTAGCTAAATCAGGAAGGTGGGTAAATCTTCAATGCCAGCTCTCATCACAAACAATGACATCAGCTACAGAATCAACACACAAGGTGAAGATGTGTAGTATGAGCACAACTGACTCCATGTACTAAAAAAATAGCAAACCTAACCTCAGGTTGAAAGAAGTGACAAGATCAGAAGAAGGTCAGGGTCCAACACCAATAGCCAATAACAACTCGTAACTATATATTGAAGACAGTAAAAGGGAAAACTCAAAAGTAACTACGCTCAGCTCGTTTACAGTTATAGGAAAGTAGACATACTTTTCAAGTATAACAACCAAAGTCCAAATGTTACGACTGAAATCAATTAAACACGAGTTTATCGTGTTGCGGCATGCTACCCAATCCAAATACCACCCACAACACGACTTTATGGATCACGTCAGTTATCAATCCGCTCAAGCATCAAGGCTCACATCTCACATGAACATAATCCAATTATACAACACAAAGTATCACAATGTGCCACAAATACACCTCAAACTCGTGGCACGTACAAGGACACCAATAACATGTGAGTAGAATATCAAAGTACAACCTATAAAAACCTAACGAGCGAATATAATTATAAAAATAAGCAAATAGCCTAGACATGACTTCTACCATGAACAATAACTCATATAGCCATACAATTGGAGAAAAAATTATATCAAGGAAGCATGATAGCTAAATAAGACATATAACAGCCTAAGGACTATCCAGATCATGAATACCTTGGTGCACGTACACACGCCCATCACCTAGAACGTGTGTCACCCCCAACCCATTTCAAATAAAAGTTTAGATATGTTACTTACCTTGAAAAAGCCAAAACCAATACCAAGCAAACCCATACAATACTCTAGAAGTGCCATCCCGCACAAATCAACCTCCGAACGGCTCTAAACTAGTCGATAGAAACTCAAAAACATCAAACAGCGTCAAAGGAAATAAGCCGAATGATAAAGGTCAAATCTTTAATAAAATTCTCAAAGTCAATCAACAAGTCAACCCTAGGCCCTCACTCCGGAACCTGATTAACCTCATAAATTTCATCAACCCTTTCTAATACGAGTCCATCCATACCAATTTCACTCAAATCTGACTTCAAATCAATGTTCAAAACCCAATTATTCATTTTAGGAAAGTTTAGACAAAACCCCCCAATTTCTCTTTTTGATTCATCAATCAAATGCCGAAATCATGTAAAACAACCAAATCCGAGTAGAAAATTCTTACCCTAATCTAGGTGGTGAGTTCCTCTACAAAATTGCCCTAAAATCGAGCTCCAATTCTCCAAATACGGTAGAATGAAAGAAACCCACAAAATGCAAGCTTAAGCCCAGGGATTTCCACTTTTGCGTTTACTAAGTCGCATCTGCGACAAACGCTTCTACGTTCAATATATCGCATCTGCGAGCATTCCTCACAGCCAAACCTTCCGCACTTGCGGAGCTCCTCCTGCACATGCGGCACCACATCTTTGGAACGAACATCGCATATTCACAATACTCAGCCCTAGCAAGTTCACTTTTGTGCCAACACAAGTGCATATGTGTCCTCGTATATGCGTCCACTACTTCACATCTACAAATATCGCCCCGCCTCCTGTGTTCTTCGAATGTGCGACCATGAATACGCTTCTGCTACCACTGCACCTGCATAAGCAAAATTCCATTTCTTTGATTCCTTATCGTGTGAACTTCTTTATTCAAAATCTGAGTTTTAGTCTTTGCATTCTCCCATAGATGGTGAGGACACGCACTGCTGGATCCGATGATCAGACACTCTGCCCTTTGCGAGAGCCGCGCTAGGCTGGGAAAAGGCCGGGTGTGGCACGTGCTGTAGTCAAACCCCTTGCTTGAGTAGTGACTTAGGAGCTACTAGTAGCTCGGGTTGGGGGACTAGCACCCAAGACGCCAATTGTTGTCCCTGTACTTTAGAAAACCCTAGCTCAATTCTCGAGCATGTTCCACACTCTAGCTCAGGAAGGATTGATTCCCCTTGCACCAACTACATCTCAGGCTGGGGAGGAGCTCAGACCCCCGCGGCTTATACTCCAGAGCAGCGGGTCCGCATTGATCATATTCAGAGTGTCATGCTAGCACAGCTAGTTATTCTAGTTCAGCTTGAGGTCAAGCCAGCAGAATCCGAGGAGGAGCAGAGTAGACTTGAGAGGTTCTAGAAGTATAATTCTCATTCTTTTAGTGGCGCAGCAACTGAGGATGCAGCCCCACTAATTGGGCTCAGTTTTTAGAGATGCTCTTAAGAAGGTTTGATTCCGAGACCCTTCAGGATGTATGAAGCCTAGAGTTTGAGAAACTGCATCAGAGGACTATGACAATGTTAGAGTATTCTATCAGATTAAACGACTTGTCCCGACATGCACCTACCTTTGTTTTTACAATCAGATAGCGAGTCTGTAGATTCATCGAGGGTCTCAATTATGGTAGTAGATTCACCATGGCTTGAGAGTTGGAGATGGATACTCCATTGAAGCAGGTGGTGAAGATCGTGCAAAGGTTGGAGGGCATGCGGGGCCAATAGAGAGAGGACTGGGAGGCCAAGAGTGGAGGATTTAGCAACTGCCACGCTGCATATCCAGCTAGACATGGTAGCGGATATGTGAGTCGGCAAGTTCATTTAGCACTCCCAGCTTCTAGCGGTGCATCGACTATTTTGAGGTCTCATGTTGCCTAGTACGCACAGTATCCATTGCACCTCTTGCAAGGGGTGATTTCAGGAGTCAGTCCAGTCGACCAAGCCAGAGAAATTCTCAACAGCCACACCCACTGGGAGCTTGTTTTGAGTGTGACGATACAAGACACATGGTGCGGGACTGTCTTGCACTTAGGAGGGGTGCACTTGTCCCTAACTTCAGATTGTGTCATCACAGGTATGGTTCCAGTTTGTCATAGGGATGCCTCTGTATTAGTTGATCCGGGTTCCACTTACTCATATGTGTCATCTTATTTTATTGCACATTTGGATATATCTAGTGATTCTTTGAGTTCCCTTGTATATGTGTCCATGCATGTGGGAGATTCTATTATTGTAGACCGTGTTTATCGATCGCGTTTAGTTACTATCGGTGGATATGAGACTAGAGTTGATCTATTACTACTCACTATGGTAGACTTTTATGTGATCTTAGGCATGGATTGGTTGTCACCCTGTCATGCAATTTTAGACTATCATGCCACGATCGTGAAATTGGCTATGCCAGGGTTGCTGCGGTTGGAGTGGAGGGGTGCATTGGATTATATTCCTAGTAGGGTTGCGTCCTTTCTAATGGCACATAGAATGGTTGAGAAAGGGTGTGATGCATGCTTAGCCTTTGTGAGAGATGTCAGTGCTGATACTCCTACCGTTCAGTTAGTTCCGTTAGTGAGAGATTTCCCAGACGTATTTCTAGCAGACCTACCCGGCATGCCACCTGATACGGACATTGACTTCATGGTGACTTGGTGTCGGACATTCAGCCCATTTCTATTCAACCATATTATATGGAACCTTTGGAGTTGAAGGAATTGAAGGAGTAGCTTAAGGAGTTGCTTGATAAGGGTTTCATCCGGCCCAGTGACTCACCTTGGGGTGCTCCAACTTAGTTCACGAAGAATAAAGATACCTTTATGTGGATGTGTATTGATTATAGGATGTTAAGCAAACTTACAGTAAAAAACAAGTGCGCGCTGACGCGCATTGATGACATGTTTGACCATCTTCAATGTGCTAGAGTGTTCTCAATGATTTATTTGAGGTCTGAATTTTAAGAAATGAAGATTCGACACTCAGATATATTGAAACTTCTTTCAGGACTCGGTATGGTTACTATGAGTTCTTTCTGATGTCATTTGGATTCACCAATACCCCAGCAATATTTATGCACCTAATGGACATTGTATTATATCTGAATCTCGACTCTTTTGTCATTGTATTCATTGAAGACATCTTGGTGTGCCAAATTTAGATGGGTAGCGTGAGGTAATTCTTAAGGAGGCCCACAGTGCGCGGTATTCCATTTCTCCAGGTGCTGCGAAGAGTTAATTCTTGGTGGAGAAGAATGAAGGAAAATAGTGGAGCATGCGGCTCGATGCTTGAACTGTCACCAGCTGCAATACTCGCATCAGAAGTTGAGTAGTGTGCTTCAGAGGCTTGAGATTCCCCAGTGGAAATGGAAGCGTGTTAACATGGATTTTATTGTTGGGCTTCCACGGACTTTGAATAAATTTGACGCAGTATGGGTTATTGTGGACAAACTAAACAAGTCTGCACTGTTCATTACGGTTGTGACTACTTACTCTTCAAAGCAGGTGGCTAAGATATATATCTGTGAGATTATTCTTCTCCATGGTGTGCATGTGTCAATTAGACACACAATTTACATCGCACTTCTGGAGGCCATACATCATTAGTTAGACACATGAGTTGAGTTTAGTGCAGCATTTCACCCTTAGACGGATGTACAGTTCGAGCGTACTGTTCAGATCTTGGAAGATATGCTACCTGCCTGTGTTATAGAATTCGGGGGTTATTGGGATCAGTTCTTGCTGCTTGCAATGTTTGCCTACAAAACAGCTACCAATCGAGAATTCAGATGGCTCCTAATGAGGCCCTATACGGGAGGCGGTTCTGTTCTCCAGTTGGTTGGTTTGACCCGAGAGAAGCTAGGTTGATGGGAAATTATTTGGTTCAGGATGGCTATGACAATGTCAAGTTGATTACAACACAATTTAGGCAGAAGAGTTATGCTGATTGGAAGATTCGTGATGTAGCATTTATGGTGGGAGAAAGTGTTTGGCTTGGGGTTTCACCGGTTACGGGTGTGATAATTTCGGGAAGAAGGCAAAGTTAAGCCGTGGGTATATTGGTCCTTTTGAGATCCTTGGGAGAGTGGGGGAGGTGACCTACATATTTGTATTTCCACCCAGCTTATCGGTAGTTCACTCGGTGTTCCATGTTTCTATGGTGGTACAAGGATTTGACATATGTTGAGGAGTTGGTGGATATATTGGACAGGCGGGTCCAGAAGTTGATATCAAAGAACATTGCTTCAATGAAGTTTCAATGGAGGGGTCAACTACTCGAGGAGGCGACTTTGGAGACCAAGCATGATATGCATAGCCATTATCCTCAGATTTTCAGCACTTCAAATATGTCTCTATACTCGTTCAAGGATAAAAGTTTGTTTTAAGAGGGGGAGTATGTAACGACCCAGCTCTGTACTTGTATACATGCCTCTTTGTGCATATCTTCTCAATATGTCATTTCTGTTATTGAAATTATTAACAGTGCATATCTTCTCTATATGTCTCTCTCTGCGTAATTTGACTTGCCTTTTTAAGTGTATCTCCTCTATATGATGAACTCTTATCCTGTTTAGTGTTCGTGCATTTCTTCTCTATGTGCACTATCAGCTCTACCTTTAGCTAGCCTTAGATTTTGGTATTGTTATATGTATGTATATATATATATATATATATATATATATATATATATATATATATATCATTGATGACTGTTGCAAGTGCCTCTCCGAGGTTAGTCGTGATACTTGCGATGTACATGGGGTCGGTTGTACTAATACTGTACTCTACTCTTTATTGTGCAGTGTAGGACATAGTTAAGAGCTTTTCTGGATTGCTGTGAGTTGACGAGAGATGAGGTAGAGCTGCAATCCATCTGCAGTCCTTGGCGTCTCTTCCCATTTATGTACTGGTTTTGTCCAAACAACATTTTTACATGTTATAAGCTCATGACTTTGTATTGCCAATTCGAGGGGATTTATTGTATTAACGCAATCTTATTTTTGATATTTGTCTTTTGGACTTGTGTTATTTCATAATTCGTTATCTTGAATCATTCTCGATATGTACTACTTTCCTAGAAAGTAAGTTAGGCGCCATCATGACCAGTTGGTGATTTTGGATCGTGACAAGTTGGTATTAGAACCCTAAGTTCTTATGTCTTACATGTCATGAGCATGCTTAGTAGAGTCCTGTAGATTGACACAGAGACGTTTATCTGATTTATCAGCTAAGCATGCAGCAGTGCCTCCAGTCAAAGCCATGAGGGGTTGGGCCTGAGGTACGGGGCGCACCGCAGCTAGAGCCCAAGCAATAATAACAATTGTGGAGCGAACAGTTTTTCCACAGGAGGAGCAGGTCCTTGGTATTATTGAGCTGGCGGGACCATCTTAGGTTCCGGCCATACCTATTACTATACCTTATCTTCAGGAGACATTTTCTCAGATTCTGAGTGTATATTCAAGTATTCCCAAGAGGGCACGATACAGGCGTCGCCAACTACCTCATAGTATGTGGGAGGAGCCCAAACTCCCGCCACCCACACACTAGAGCAACTAGCTCAGGGTTATCAGACACCGGGGGTTCTGCCGATACAACCAGTCATTGTAGTTCAGATATAAATTAGGCCATCCTGGACTAATGAGGAGCAAAAGAGGTCTAACGACCCGGCCGGTGAATTTTTATATGGTAGCCACGTTCCCCTATATATTGCACCTTTTATGTTCATTTGTGGTTATCTGAATTGGTACACGTAGTCACAAGTTGAAAGGGTTACTAGAGTTTGACTTTTGTGTAGACGACTCTGGAATTGTATTTTGATGGTTCCAATTGTTTAATATGGTGATTTTGGACTTGGGTGAATTTCCGGATATTTATTTGGAGGTCCATAGGCTCGCTTGAGGCCCTTTTGCCAATGTTGGAAAGTGGAAGGTTTGGGAGGTTGAAAAGTTTTGACCGAGGGTTGACTTTATTGATATGCGGTTCGGATTGTGGTTTGGAAGTTGGAATAGGTCAGTTGTGCCATATGGGAATCGCACGCAAAATTTGAGTTCATATGGAGTTAGTTTGACATGATCCAACATTATGTGTGATTTGAGGCCTCGAGTAAGTCCGTATTATGTTATAGGACTTGTTGGAATATTCGGACGGGGTTCCGAGTTGCTCGGGTAAGTTTCGGATGAGGTTCGAATAATATTTGGAGTAAGTTGAATTTTCTGTGAACTGCTGGTTCTGGTGTTCTGTACCCGCGACTAGTAATGCGCATGTGCGATGGTCGCAGAAGCAAGGCCATGAGCGTAGAAGATAAGAGCACTCCCATGCAGGAGGCTGCAAAGACGGAGTTTTCTTCGCATCTGCAAAGGCGCAGATGCGGAATTATACTGCAGTAGCGGAAATGGACTGTTGGCGAGGGGTCGCAAATGCGGGAATTTTTGTGCCGAAGCGGGAAATGATCGCAGAAGCGATGGTTGCTTCATATATATAAAAGATTTTCTTTTATCTCCCTTTCTTGTTCAATCTATTCTGACTCTCTAATAATTCAATCTGTAGAATTTTCTGCCCTTCAGGCTTGGTTAAGACTTAGCTTATTTCTCACTAGATTTTCCTCTTTCACGGCCGGGGTAAGGCCTATGCCTCGAAAGGGGGGCGAGGTTTGCCTTAGTAGGTCTTATTCCTTTTTGAATTTTATTAATTCGACGTGGCCTCGGCCTATTAAGAAATTGGAGTTATGCCTTAACAGATTTCTATTCTCTTCGAGTCTAACTTGATTCGGCCTTATCCTTTTATAAATTGGGATTTGACTCAGTAGGTCTTACTTCGCTTCGAGTTTAATTAACTCGATAAGGCCTTGGCCTTTTAAGAAATTGGGGTTTGCCTTAACCGGTCTTACCCCTCTTCGAGTTTTACTTGGTTCGGCCTTAGCCTTTTATAAGTTGGGATTTGCCTTAACAGGTCATACTTCCCTTCGATTTTCATGTGAAGTTCTGAGCAATGATAATTTCTGATCATCTAATAAAATTTGAAGGGGCCCTTGGGCTCGGAGACAAGATATCGGTGCCAAAAAGCTTTTATTAGCATTCTGGTGCTTGTCCAATTCCTAACGATCTATGAGATGTTCCACCGAATTGAAGTGGCCAAACAACGAATTGAAGTACATAAGCAATCTTCTAATATTCACGGTCGACCGAAGTTGTGCACCAAATATTATTGCCTTCGATGAGCGACCGATCTAAGTTAGCACGATTATTGGTTGCCTCATTAAAAACCTTGCCGTAAAGCCCAATTTGGGACAAAATCAGTCGAAGGAAAAAAGAATGCAATCCATGCTTTCAGCCCTAATGTCCTATGCTTCCTGGTTCGAGATTACCTCATTGAATACCTGCAGATGTTAGTAAAACAAACAAAAAAAAAAATGAAATTTCATACCTTAACTATAGTATCGCTTTAGGTGGCTTATGTTCCAATTGTTTGACAGCTGTTTGCCCTCCATGGTTCCGAGCTTGTAAGATCCCTTTCCGGTGACCTTCAAGATGATGTAGGGCCCTTCCCATTTCGGTCCTAACTTTCCTTCATTCGTATCTCGAGTATTGGGTGTGATTCTTCTGAGCACCAGGTCTCCGATGTTGAAGTGTCGAAGATAGGCTCTCCGGTTGTAAAACCTTTCGATCTTTTGTTTTTGGGCCGCCATTCGAATAAGGGCTACTTCCCTTCTTTCGTCCAATAATTCTAATTTGATGTTCATAACTTCTCGATTTGATTCTTCGGTTGCGCACTGTAACCCGATACTCGGTTCGCCTACCTCGACTAGTATTAACGCCTCAGCACCGTATACTAGAGAGAAAGGAGTGGCCCCGGTGTTGGTTTTCTCGGTTATGTTGTACGCCCATAGAACCTCGGATGGTATTTCTTTCCATTTTCCCTTTGCGTCGGTTAACCGTTTCTTGAAGTTTCGAATTATGGTTTTGTTGGTCGACTCAGCTTGTTCGTTGCCGCTGGGGTGATAGGGTGTCGATAAGATCCTCTTGATCTTGTTGTCTTCGAAGAACTTTGACACTTTACTGCGGATGAACTGATGCCATTATCGCACACGATCTCTGATGGCATCCCAAATCGACATGTGATGTGGTCCCAGATGAAGTCGATCACTTCCTTTTCTCCAACTTTTCCGTAAGCCTGCGCTTCAACCCATTTGGAAAAGTAGTCAGTCATAAAAAGAATAAATTGAGCTTTACCTGGCGAATAAGGGAGAGGACCGACGATGTCCATTCCCCATTTCATGAATGGCCATGGCGATAGGACTGAATGCAGTGTCTCTCCGGGCTGGTGGATCATTGGTGCGTGCCTTTGGCACTCGTTGGACTTGCGAACGAACGCCTTTGCATCTTTCTCCATATCGATCTAATAGTAGCCCGCTCGAAATATTTTTCGAACCAAGGATTCGAAACCGGAGTGATTCCCACATGTGCCTTCTTGTATTTCTCTTAAAATATACTCGGTGTCGCGTGGTCCAAGACATATTGTGAGGGGGCCTCTGAATGTCCTTCTGAATAGGGTCCCATCATCGGATAAGCAGAACCAGGCTGCCTTTCTGCTAAATGCTCTCGATTCTTTGGGATCTGAAGGGAGTTTACCTGAGCTGTGATACTCTATATACTTGTTCCTCCAATCCTAGGTCAAGCTTGTCAAATTAATTTCGGCATGGCCTTTCTCCACCACCGACCTCAAGCGTTGTACTACCTTTTCGGACTCAATCTCCTCATCTTCGACCGATGATCCCAGGCTGGCGAGGGCGTCGGCCTCACTATTTTGTTCTCGAGGTATGTGCTGTAAAGTCCATTCTTTAAACCTGTGCAACGTGACTTGAAGCTTGTCCAAATACCTCTGCGTTCGCCCTTCTCTAACTTCGAAAGTCTTGTTTACTTGGTTGACCATGAGGAGGGAATGGCATTTGGCTTCGATTATCTCTACTCCCAGGCTTTTGGCCAACTCTAAACCTACAATCATAGCTTCATGCTCCGCTTCATTGTTAGTCAATTTTATAGTCTTAATAGACTGTCGAATAGTGTTTCCGGTTGGGGGCTTTAGTACGATACCAAGCCTTGATCCTTTCGAGTTCGAGGTGTCGTCTATGAACAGGGTCCACACTCACGAAGGAGTACCCGATTTGGTCATTAATTCATTCTCGACCTCGGGTATTAGTGACAGCGCAAAGTCGGCGATGAAATTTGCCAATACTTGAGATTGATCGAGGTTCGGGGTCGATATTCGATATCGTACCCTTATTTCAATGACCCAGTTGGCCAATTGGCCGGATAACTCGGGCTTATGCATTACATTTCTCAGGGGATAAGTCGTTACTACACATATGGGATGGCACTGGAAGTAGGGTTTTAACTTCCTAGAGGCACTCAATAAAGCGAGCGCTAATTTTTCTAAATGAGGGTATCTAGTTTCGTCTTCACCTAAGGTTCTACTAACGTAATAAATAGGAAACTGTGTACCTTGTTCTTCTAGGACCAGGACCCCACTCACCGCTATTTCTGAAACGGCGAGGTAGAGGTATAGTTGCTCACCTGTTTTTGGTGTGTACAACAAAGGTAGGCTAGAGAGATACCTCTTAAGTTCTTCTAACGCGGGCTGACATTCCGAACTCCACGAGAAATCGTTCTTCTTTTTCAGCAAGTTGAAAAACCGGTGGCTTCTATCAGAAGGCATCGAAATGAATCGGCCTAAAGCGGCTATTCGACCTGTCAGCTTTTGTACGGCCTTTACAATGTATACAATTGTAATGTCTTTGTGATCTTTTCGGGGTTAATTTTTATTCCTCGATTCGAGACCATGAAACCGAGATATTTTCCCGAGCCCACTCCAAATTCGCATTTCTCCGGGTTTAACTTCATGTTGTACTGTTTCAGCATATCGAACATTTCCTGCAAATGGCTCAGATGGTCGTCTGCTCACAGGGAGGAGTGAACTAACATATCATCAATGTAAACTTCCAATGTTTTTCCTAGTTGTTCTTCGAATATTTTGTTTACTAAGCGTTGATAAGTAGCCCCCGCATTCTTTAACCCTAATGGCATCACGTTATAATAGTATGTACCATACTTAGTGATGAAGGACGTCTTTTCTTGATCATCCTTGTCCATTCGTATCTTGTTATGGCCAAAATAGGCATCGAGAAAGCTAAGGGTCTCGTGGCCAGCGGTGGCATCGATCATGCGATCGATGTTAGGTAGGGGAAAAGAATCTTTAGGGCATGCCTTATTTAAATCTTTATAATCTATGCACATTCTTAACTTGTTTCCCTTTTTAGGAACTACAACTACATTTGCTAACCATTCCGAGTATTTAACTTCCCGAATGGATCCTATATTTAAAAGCTTGGTTACCTCATATTTGATGAATGCTTGTTTGACTTCGGATTGGGGCCTCCTCTTCTGCTTGACTGGTCGAAATTTAGGATTGATGCTCAGTTTGTGAGTTGTGATTTCCGGGGGTATCCTTGTTATGTCAAGATGGGACCAAGCGAAAGAGTCTTCGTTACCTGAAAGAAAATGAATAGGCTTAGTCCTGAGCTCGGAACTTAAGCCCAAGCCTAGGTATACCTTCCGATCTGGTGTATCTCCTCGGACTGAAATTTTCTCGAGTTCCTCGACCGTTGACTTAGTTGCATCGGATTCGTCGGGGCCGACGAATGACCGAGGAATCCCGTAGTCATCATCTTCGAGAAGCTCCTGTTCGCCTTCGTTCGTTGAAGGCGGTGCCTGTGATTGCTATTTGGTTCTTTGGGAAGGAGCTATTGGTTTCGGTACTGCTTCTTCTACTGCGAACATCTCTTTTGCCGCATGTTGCTCTGCATAAACAGTCATGAGCCCGTCAGTCGATGGGAATTTCAACATTTGATGCAGTGTTGAGGGTACCGCTCTGATATCATGAATCCATGGTCTCCCGGGGAAGGCGTTGTACCTCATATGTCCTTCGATTACGCAAAATTTCATTTCCCGAACGATACTGCCAGTGTTTACTGGTAAAGTTATTTCCCCTTTGGTTGTCTCGCAAGCCATGTTGAAACCATTAAGAATCCGAACTTCAGGGATAATTCGGTCTGTCAACCCGAGTTGTTCGATAACCCATGACTAGATTATGTTGGCCGAACTAACGGGATCGACCAATACATGCTTCACCTTAGTTTTGTTTATTAGCACCGATATTACTAAGGCGTCGTTATATGGTTGTATGATTCCTTCCGCATCCTCTTTCCTGAAGTGCAAAGTTCCCTCCATCGCATAATCCCGAGTGCGCTTTTCTCGGTCGATGGATATTTTCGTGCGTTTCAATACCGGACCTTGGGGTGTATCTACCCCACCGATTATCATGTTGATCGTGTGCTGAGGCTCCTCCTGGTTTACTGGTTTATTTTTGTTCCTGTAATGGTTTTTGGCTCGATCGCTCAAAAACTCTCGAAGGTGCCCGTTTTCGAGCAACCGTGCCACCTCTTCCCTCAACCGTCGACAGTCCTCTGTCTTGTGCCCATGTGTAGCATGATTCTCACATATCAAATTGGGATCTCTCTTAGCTGGATCCGATTGCAGTGGTCGAGGCCACTTAGTATCCTTAATGCGATCGATGGCCGATATGAGAGTAGCGGAGTCGACGTTGAAGTTACACTTGGATAGTCGTGGTGCTTCTCGATGGCCAGCGGTTCTCTCGAATTTGTTTTTTGCCAATGGTCCCTGGTTACTCCGATTAAGATCGTTCCTCCTTTCTCGTCTCGGGGAACCCTGCCTAACTGGAATGGCCTTTCGGTCTCCAAGTTATGGTCGATGCCTTTGAACCCTATCATGAGTATTGATGGGGTAAGTGGATCCCAAAGGGGCTCCAAGTTGGTCGTCCTCTACCCTAATATTCGATTGATATCGGTTATGTATATCCACCCATGTGGCAGCCGGATATTCAATCAAGCTTTGCTTAAGCTATTGTGAAGCCGTTGAACTTCGAGCGTTGAGTTCTTGGGTGAAGGCCTGTACGGCCCAATCATCAGTGACCGGTGGTAGGTCCATTCGTTCCATCTGAAAGCGAGATAAGCTTTGAACTCTAAGCTTCTTATATGATTGATAGCGATTGTGTCTCTATCTTTGTTTCTCTTCGGTATTAGGTGGTTGGTTGTGTTAGGCAAGAGCACTAATGTCTCCCATTTATAGTGCCATTTAAGACTCTGCGGTTAGGTGAAAATCTTAGAAGATAGAGGGAAATCAGTAGAGATTTTACCGGAGGAGGGGGAAAGTTGACCGTTGAAGGAAAACTCCTTCGGGTGAGAGCTCATTGTTCAGAGGTCGCTTCGCTTGACCTCTGGACCAAGAATAAGTAATAGAATTGGGAAACGGCCATGCATTCCATTGATTTAACAAAACATACTGAATTTTTGGGATTTGAAGTTGCATCGTTTGGTCTAGGGTTTTGAATTTTGGGGTTTTGAAATTCCATTGGTGGAATGGAAAGAAAACAACTTCCTTCATAGTCAAGAGACAAAATAGGTGATTCTCTCAGTTTGATTAGAAAGAATAAATAAGAAATCAGTTCAGTGGTGTTTGGAGCTTAGGGTTTCAGATTTAGGTGTTTCTAGTTTTGTGATTGAAAGAGGAAATTAGCAGCGGGATTCGCGGATAGGGAGACATAAGAGATGATTTAGAGTGATTTGGAGTGACCTTGAACAAATTTGTGATACATTTTTTGGAGATTGATGGCTGCTTGAGATGAGAGAAAAGTGAGAGGAAAGAAAAATGAGGGCGGCATGGGAGGTGGGAAATTGTTAGCGTTTTGGGTAAGTTTAGGGTTCTCTCCGAGTTTAAGTTGGGAGATGGAACGGGAGTCGTTGGATCTATTGATCAACGCCTCCAATTGTTTTGTTATTTAGGGATTTTAGAAATAATTCTATTGGGAAATCGACAGCTGTTGGATCTCTTTGACCTGACGGTGAAGATTGGGTCTTATAAGACTAAAGAAAAAATAGAAAAATGAGGATTAAATGTGAACCGTTGATAGGATGGAGCGATGGTCCAGATTTATTAGTGTTTTCTTCGTGAGTTGGAGATACGGGTGATGTGGCATGATCTCACTGGTCCAGAAGAGGTGATGGAGATTGCCAAGGTGGAGAGAAGGGAATTGGGTCTAGGTAAGGTTTGACTTTGGGCTTGATAATTGGGCTGAAACTTATTAAAATAATAGCCGCTCTATGTTTAATTAAGGAATTGCAAATATAACCCTTTAGCCTTTTACCCTTTGACATTTAATTTGAATAAACTTAATTATTTTTAATAAAATATAGTAAAATTATAACTATTAAATACTACTAGTTATTGCAATTAATTATTTGTAAGAATACTTTATTTTCTAAATTGCAACACTAATTTCGAATTACTAACATTGTAATCTAATTAACCCGAAATTAAAGAGTAATTTATTAAATTAGTTATAGAACCTATGTATAGAAATTATTTTACTAAATATATTTTTAAGTACATAATGTCAATGCTATGTGATTAATTTTAAAACTAATGCTTGGTTAATTTAATATAGATATTCATTACTGGAAAATATTTTGAAAACATTTATTGTAAATTTTTAACTATAAATAAATTAATTTAAAAGGGGAGGGTCAATATTGGCCGTCAACAGGCCTTAGTTGATTTTTGGAGATCTGATTAAAGGTCAAACCTTTTTTTTTTCAGATTTATTTTCTCTGGCTTTATTTGACGTTATTGAGTTGTATTTGACTATATTCAACTCGTTTGGTTTTGGATTTATACAGAATGGTGATTTTTTGTTGATTAATGCCTCCCAGGTAGAGGTAAATCTCTTGTCTATCCTTGTAAGAGCAAATTCTCTCCATAGGTGGTCTAGTTGCTACTTATTCATGATTTAGGATCCCCCCCCCAAACACACACACACACACACACACACACACACATATATATATATATATATGTATGTATGTATGAGGTGATAGGTGTATATGCATAGGTAGGTCTTGACCATATCTGTTATTGTTGGCTTGAATTGTGGTGTGTTAAATTATTTTAAGTTGTAGTTTATGTTGAATTAATTCTGTGACTACGTGATATTTGATATTCATGAAGTAGGAGCATTTCTAGAGTTATGTCTTGTTGATTTTACATGAAGGATTGCTTTTACATGTTTCGTAGCCATACAAGGTCTTGTTTGCTCCTTGATTTTTGTGGTTTCTATGGCCTAATTGACTCATTATAATTAATATGATTAATCTTGAACATGCTAAATAGCTTATTGAGCAGTTGTGACAAATCCAGTTACATGATTTTCCATAGCCATCTTTTTGCCATATGAGCTTCTTATTCGCATAGGGTTCCCTTTTATTACATCATTTCATAGACATAGATGATGTGAAAATATTGAGGAATTTTGAACTAAGGACAATGTGAGTGGATATTGGTTAATGATTGATTAATGATAGGAACGGGTTGCGCGCCGAGTGATTGAATGATGATATAATGATTGGAACGGGTTGTGTGCCAAAACAATTTATTGATGATCATCAAATATAAAATAATCAATTCTTGGATATCGATCCGTCCTTCTAGAGTTAGGTAATTACCCATGTTACCTTGGGCCCTATGAGCGTAAGCACCCATGATTCTTTAGGTGCTTGCCGGACACGCGGCATGTGTTAGACACAAGGATTTGTGTTGTGAGTTGTTGATGTTTGATCGGGGGCATGCATTAGAAGCTTATGATCATGTATTGGCTCTTATATGTGTTTATATTGGATCAAGGGCATGCACTGGTAGCATAAATTCACGCATTAGATCTTATACACATTGATATTGGATCCTGAGTATGCATATGTATATTTCTTTGACTCATGAAATAATGTGATATATTTGTTGTTGACATGGATCATGTCTTGGTATGAGGATTGAGGTGTTGATATCATAATTGCTTTCTTTATATGTTAAGCATGCCTTATTTCTATACAGCATGTGGTTCTTTGAACTATAGTTTTGATTTAATGATGGCATAGTTATTTCAATATTTTATTTGTGTTTTACTTGATTATTAGATGGAAATTGAGCGATGTTGATTTCCTCGCCACTACTTCTTCGAGGCTAGACTTAGCATAAAAGGATCCCATTCAAGTGGTCCTTTTGCTTATGGAGGGTCCTTGGAAACAAGCTGCCTACAAATAATAGGGTAATATCATTTGGTAACCCCATTGTTACCAGATGTGCATGCTGTATTGGAACTGCATTTGAAATGGTTGATCATATCTTCAGTAGAGGCAACTTCGCAACACTTGTCTATATGAAATGTGGAGGGCCAGCTGGAATCAAAACTGAAAATATGCCACTATGATTGCTCTTTATGAACTGGTGGTAACAGAAAAGAAACAATGAGGATCTC
This sequence comes from Nicotiana obtusifolia, assembly GCA_002018475.1. NCBI lineage: Eukaryota > Viridiplantae > Streptophyta > Magnoliopsida > Solanales > Solanaceae > Nicotiana > Nicotiana obtusifolia. The sequence continues at coordinate 5,666 of MCJB01026805.1, read as the reverse complement.
AAGTTATTCATGGACACAGTTCGTATCATCATTTGCTAGAATTTGTGGATAAATAGATGCTCTGCAAAGTATGGAGGAAAGAGGTATTCTATAACTAGAGTCCTTTTTCACATTAATTTTTACATTCACCTGCTGCTTCGTGCAACTTACCCTGCTATCAACTTGCCTCAAAGATGGATGGATCTTTATTCTATCATTGAGGATATCGAGCAATGCACCACTACCCAAAAAGTTATCTGGCCTAAACCAAATGCCCATTTTTTTAAAGTCAACGCTGATAGTAGTGCACTGACTAATCCAGCTAAGATAGGTGGTGGTGCCATCATTAGAAATCACATAGGGGAGTCTCATCAAGCAATTGAATGTCCTTTTTGGGTGAGGGTACCAACAACCATGCACAAACAAAAGCTGCTTTCATTGGTATCCTGTGTTGCATTGCCAATGGGTACAACAAAATTCATGTTGAGACAGACTCAGTTCTTTTGATCAATTGGTTAACAACCAACTCTGATCCTCCTTGAGCCTTAAAAATGAATCTGCAAATGCTGAGAAACATGTGTCCTTAATTTCAGGAAATTCATTACTCACATGTATACAAGGAAGACAACTATCCTACAGACACTTTGGCCAAGCTTAGCCATGAATTGACTGCATTAACTCACTTCACCAGTGCCACCATACTGCCTACTCCTATTAGGGGTCAATTTCAACTAGACTTCCTGAATAACCCTGCTTTTCGACACAAGAAAATACACAGAATTAACCCACCATCTCACCTTGCTTCTACTTCATCTCATCGTGATAGTAAAAATAGGATTCTGAAAACAAGCATCACTACAATCCCCATATATCAAAATACATGAAAGAACAAACTCCAGCATTCTTGGAAATGGACACTCAGTCCAGTTTTTCACTAGCATGTTTGTTCTCTTGTGCAAGTTCTCTAAGCACAGTTCTAACAAATTTTCAGTGCTATAAGAAGTGTTGTACTCTTAACTTCTCACACTTAATAGTCACCCAATCCATGTACTTAAACCTACCATATCCACATCCACCAGTACACTCCTCCAACAATAACACACAACTTTCTTTTCACCCTCATCTCCCCCACTCATCTAAGCTCAACTACAAATGTAGTAGAGACCATTTCCTTCTTCCAGACTCACCCCTTCCCTTGTTCTTAAACACCCCTTAAATCTCATTTCCACATGTACTCAGAATCCACAAGAAAATGAAAGCACGTAGCATCACCACAAAAATAGTTTTTTATACTAACTCTGCTCCCTTTTTTACAGGTACAATTCACTATGGTATACTCAATCCTTTGACTTACACTCAGTGTGTGGTATAGCAATCTCAAGGCTTATCCTACTGAGTATTAGTCAAAGATTCACAGTATCCCATAAACCTCCGGTAATTTTAAAGAGAGGATCCTATAGCATTTATCTGCAAAAGCAACTATCTCATCCCACCAACTATAATTCCACCACACAAGCTTTTAGATGGCACAAGAACCTCAGAGCAACACTTCATATGAATACACACAAGAACAACAACAACAATGGTCATAGCATGTAGCGGTTCTGCTCTATTACCATCAGTGCCACAACCATTCACTAGAAGCAAATCAATGGTGCCCCTTTATTGCTAATCTAATTGCTGATTTTTGCAGGTACAATTGACAAGTCTAGATTACTGGTGCACTTCTAGGTGTAGTGTTATCATCCCAATTGCTCAATCTATTTGAAATGCATCAATTTTCTAGGGCCCGTCTCGATGATCCTTGCAATGCCACACATAATTTTGTGTACAACAGGTCCACTCTCAGGTTTCAGATTCTAGAGCCTCACAAGAGCATAGCTAGGGGCACAAACCTTGGCCATCATACCACTATTATTACCAGAGTTCAACTGCATAAGTCTACATATTGTATCAACTTTAGCTTGGAGAATGATGTGTCTGGCTTCTACACTAGTTATCAGCTACTACAAGTGCAGTCCCTCTCCACTATCTCCTAGATAAAGTGACCAAGGCTAAGCTCAATCTCTTCTGTCAGTTGCATTATTCAGAGGCAGAAAGATCAGTCAACTATAAGGATCTCAGTAATTAGCGTCTTCAATGTGGCTTTCTTTTCTCTCATTGTCAAAGCTAAGTTAAAGACAGCTCCTACTATACACATCTGGTTTTTGTCATATTTCAAATGGAGAATACACTTACCTTCTAGATGTAGGGTCTTTTGTTTATGGAAGATGTACTCCCAAATTTCTTACATAGTTTCTTTAGATTCAACTGTTTGTATAGTTGACCTAGGTTCATTTCACACTGCTTTTGTATACCCAATTGTCAGCCAATTATGGATAGGCAATTGGCATTTCATCATAGGTCTAACTTCACTCATTGTACAGGATTCAAATAATTTTCATTTTTGGACAATCAATTGTTTATCCACCATAGATTTGGAAGGTAAGGTCCATGTCCCCTCGTTTGTTATACTAGTTGTTATTTTATTTTTAAAAACTAACCCTAGGCACAAGGCCTAGTTGATTTGACCAATGAACTAATGAAATTTCAACCTCCAAATTAAATCAACTCGGAATGACTTTAAATTTTGAATGCATATCCCAAATTACACAACGGGCCTATACAAACTCACGGAACATCAATCCGAACCCGATATAAACAAAGTTAATTCTTTGCCAAACATATTAACCTTTCAAACCTTTAACTTTCCAACTTGTGCCCATTCAATCCAAAACAACATAGAAACCTCCAAATCCATATCCAGGTATACGTTTAAGTCAAAAATTACCATCCAAACCTAATGGAACCTTCAAAACTCCATTCCGAGATCAAGTATGCAAAAGTCAAAGTTGGTTAGCTCTTCAAACTTAAAGCTTCTAAAATGAGAAGCATTCTTCCAAATCAGTCTTGAACCACTCAAAAACCGAAGCCGACCATACACACAAGTCATGAAATCATATGAAGCTACTTGCAGCCTGGAACCACCGAATATAAATGCAAATGATCAAAACAACAGGTCCGATCGACATATGGTAATATACCTCATATCAACTAGAACCGTGTTCCAAAGTTTGAAAAACTATTAGTGATGAAAGAAGTCTATGGAATAAACTTATAACCACCCCTCAAATCAACAAGTCGTGGAATTTTCTCGCCCCACAAAAACCATTGCCAATTTTCGATCAAACTAATGACTCATTGTTCCAAACACACCTTGTCCAAATCAAAGTGCACTAATTCCAAGTCCAATAAACTCATCCCAACCAGTACAAACTGCCCGACCGACAAGACACACCAAATACTACCTATAACTGCATACAACACAATCTGTGCACCAATCAAGCAACGACTCGAATGTAACCAGTAATGAAAAATGAACCAAATGAGATGACTGTTAAATAAGCCTAATAGATACAATCACCAAGGTACAATGTCATAAATCTATCCCACAAGGTAGAAACGAAATACACCCCTAAAATCATATCAAACATAAGATTGTTGCAGCATACAATCCAATATAATCATCATACCACCCCCCCCCTCCACCACACACACAAGAATACTCATTGATCCAAAATACTCATGCTCACCAAACACATGTGTGTCAACAACACACACATATTGTGCATAAACAAAACCAAAAGAAGACAAATAGCATAGAGCGCAATGATAAGGCAAGCATAACTATGGTGCAATAAACAAATCAGCATCAGAAGAGTCATCTCGCTCTTGTATCGCCCACAACATACATGTGAATTATCAAGTAGCCTCATAATCTATCATGGCATAAGAGAGTAGCAGATGAAACAATTAGAGCAAGAATACGATCCATACTACCCGATGATACATCCAAAGAAAAAGTTGTGTTGAGTAAGAAAATTTGATCCCATGTCGAATACTCATTCTCATTAGACGTACTAATAGGCACCCAAACCGATTCAGATCAACCCTAAATAGGTAATTAACCTCTCAAAATCCATAGATTCCTCATCGATGACGCAAACCATCAAATGTCTAGCCCTTAATACACTTTCACAATATGGCACCAATGGAATAATTTGCCTCCACAAAGATCAAATATCTAAACCTCGAGAATACAAAATCTCCATACCCAATCTCTATCTCTCCCACTTAAATGGTTGATACATCATGCATACATAATCGCCTCATAAGAATTACTCCCGTAACTTTCCGCACGAACTAGAAAAAATTGAACATCTGCAAATCAAAGCGCAGTGCGCCTTCCAATGCACACTCTACCCAGGAAATATAAAATAATGCTAGCATTCTCTTAAATATCTGAAATCTCCATGCTATCCAGAACTCGTGATATTCCTTTCAAAGCTGAACCTCATCCTCATTCATTCAATCTAAATCCCCCACCGCACACCACGTCCATCAAGACCACAAAACAAAAATAAGAGATTCCTGTTATCAAATCTGAATCACGAGTAGGATACACACTACATCGACATAAAATCTTCCCCTTAACTCAGTTCAGGAGAAAAATCACAATATGCAACAAACACACCATAGCCGTTGATTACATCAACCTCAAGTCATGGTCAAAATCATCAGAACTCTTTCAAATAATTGATACATAACCAAGCCATCAGGACTGAATCTCTATATCAATCAAGTCACGCAGACTGCCAAATCGAAATGTATTTCCACAAAACATTTGCAAAGCCCGATCATACCAAATGAACCAATCAACTTTATTACTAGGCTGACCCAAGTTAGTGCTAAATGGACCCAACTTCATCAAATTACTCATGATCCACCTTCAAGACAACACTTCTCATTCCGAGGGCACTATGGACATCAATCAAAACTCATCCTAGGTGATCCCAACATGAAATCTCATTGTCCTAATACTTATATGCCACTACATTACCTCTTATACATCCAATAGTAACCCAAACCGAAATACCTACTATGAAGGGATCTTCTATGAATCCGATGCTATTTCTTCCATCCCTCAACCAGTTCCTCATAGAACCGATATGGTAATAGAAATACACCAAATCTCTTCCATAATTAAATACAAATCTCGTATTCTAGCCACACATAATGTCACATTCCGACCTCGGGGAGCGCGACCGGCGCTAAACCAAAATACCCCGAGCGAGCAAGCCTACACAATGTCGTCTACCCAACTCACCCATGAATAATAAATAGGTACATTTCTTTTATTAGACAGTGAGAGGTCATGTGAATAACACCAGTTCATTTCCATAAGTTGCGTTATTAGCAAGTTTCCAAAATAGTACACTATACAATCATAGTTGAAGTGCAACAGATGATACAATTTACTACGCTTCTAGTTTATCTTTCCCAATATAAAGTACAACCCACGCTATGTCTACGGAGCCTCTAACAGCAACAAAAGAGTGATACGACAACGCCGGCAACAAGGCTCTAGCTATACCTCAAAATGCTATGCACAAGGAACAAGAGATACATGACCCCAGAATTAAGTGGGACCCACCAAGTAACTTGAGGAGAGGGTGTGCTGCTATCAGTGCTCAATGCCGCCTACTATGGAACCACCTGCATCCATTAAAGATGCATCGCCCTTAGAAAAAAGGACGTTAGTACATATGGAATAGTACTAGTATGAAAACAAAAACACCCCCCCCCCC
>MCJB01026794.1:7173-71506 GCA_002018475.1 Nicotiana obtusifolia | reverse complement strand
ATGTATATGATGATTTTAAAAAGGATATAAATATATGTATATGCATATGCATGTCAAGCATGACATGGTTAGTCGCCCTCAGAGGCATTCAGATGGTACAGGTTGTATGTCTCTTACCCTGATGCTTACTATTGTTCTTACATTATGTTTCCTGTCTTACATACTCAGTACATTATCCGTACTGACGTCCTTTATTTGTGGACGCTGCATGTCGTGCTGCAGGTCCGGACTGACAGATAGACGAGGCTCCCCCACTACAGTAGGTTGTCCAGTTCAGCGGATATTGGCGAGATCCATCCTTCGGACTTGCCACAGTCTTGGTATGCATTTTGTTGTAGGCATTATGGGCACGTCGCGGCCCTGTTCCGACGTAGGTTACATTTTGTACGTTTTTGTAGAAGCTCATAGACAAGTGTCAATTTATGCATAGACAAGTAATGGGTTGGCTTATGTACAGTTGAATTGCCTTGTCGGCAAACGTATATATTTTATTTTATGGTTTTGCATTGTAGCCTTATGGGCCATATTATGTATATAAGTATGTTCGTATCATGGCATGACGTCTCGGTTCATTATAATTATTGTTTGAGATTATATGCATATGACAAGCCTTATAGATAATAAGGAAAGTTAGATGAAGGGTACGCCGGCGCCCGTTGAGTAGGGTCCGGTGCCGGTCGCGGCCCTCCGGCTTGGGTCGTGACAGCCCCCCTCTTATGGGGGGTTCCATTTAGCAGAGAGGTCAGGCTATGACTTTCGCACCAGTTACTTGACCACCCTCTCAGCCAACTCGGGGAGGGATTGAGGCAGTTCGAGGTCGCTCTAGAGGGGGAGGTAGATCAAGTGGTGGTTAGGCTCAATGCTATGCTTTTCCTGCCAGGCCAGAGGCAGTCGCTTTAGACGTAGTGATCACAAGTAGTGTTTCAGTGTGCCACAGGGATGCATTAGTATTATTTGACCCTGGTTCAACTAATTCATATGTATCATCGTACTTTGCTCGTTATGTGGGCATGTCCCGTGATTCTTTTGTTATGCCTATTCTTGTATTTACGTCGGTAGGTTATTCTATCATTGTTGATCGTGTGTGTCAGTCGTGTGTGGTGACTATTGTGGGATTGGAGACAAGTGTTACACCCCATATTTTCGTATGCAAGATTGCGACATAAGCAAACTAATGTAAGACCAAAAATGAGATCATCCTTGAAAGTATATAAAGTAAGTTATCATGTTACCTCGGAGGTTACAAATATTGAAGATCATGAACAACAAGCTACATACAAAGAGGGTTGGAAGGTTCAAAATCTAAAGGAATTGAAGAAAATAATGTTTCATAGAAAGTCGGCAAGTTGGGAATGTTATAACATGTACCTTTGGGATGAGAATAAGGATCTTAAAATGATAAAAGGGTTATGTTATGATTTATTTTAGTCTTATGATAGTCATGTGTAAGTATTGAAGTCAAGCGAGTTTTGGAACAAAAGTCGATGAAAGTTATCGCAAGTTACGTTAATACGTTTTATTAGAATTTGGGTCAAATGTCACTGCGATAGTCTCCCAATGTACTTAGACTTACTGGGGGATCCACTATTCACATTGAAGATCTATGATTCTAATTTCTAATGCATTAAATTGTTTGTCAATATGATATCCAAGAAGAGAGATATATGCATTCTTGAGAGACTGCGCAGACTGCTAGAGGACAAGTAGGTGTGTCACCTACTTGCTTAAATGAGAGAACTACATATGTTCAAAAAGGAGCCAGTTCAGGTCGGCCAAAGAGACCTTTTAAGGGCCTATTTCCTTCATATATCACACTGATAATAGGCAATAAGAACCAGTGATAAGCGCTTGCAAAAATCCTCCCAAAAATTAAACACAAACCCTAAATAATTTTCTCTTCTTTTCAAGTTCTAGTGGGAGGAAAACCTAGGGTTTGAAGAACAAAGATAGGAGCTGACATATTCAACAAATAAGGTAAGTATACTGCTCTCTTTCATCCATCTTTTCTGCAGGAAATGTATAGAAAGTCGTTCTATAATTATAAGAACTCATGGGACGGTGATCCGAAGTCGTGAGTTCGAGTTATTCCACTTGTAGTGGACTGTTCTTTTTTTGGGTTAAATATAAATTTTATTAATTAAAGTAAAATTGCAAAAGTGGAGGGGGACATGAACCTTACTTCCCAAAATACAAGGCATGTACTATTAATCATTGTGTGATGATTAATAGTACCTAGACAGTAGTAGGGTGTTAGACCTATGGTGATATAAAGGTTGTCTATTTTGAAGTGATAGACAGTTGTCTGTACAAAAGTAATGTGAAGTTTCTCTAGGTCAGCTATATACATGTGTTCCTATATCTACTAAGTGAAAGATGGATCTGCTCCCTTCTATATGCATCTGAAATCTATCTATGGTGTCTAGACTTTGCAAAAGTGCGACAAAAAGGCATGAGCTATCTTCAAATTTGCTTTGACTAAAGCCAAGTTGAAGATGGCTATCAAAATATCTCTTGTGACTGGACATCATTATTGCTTGTGCTGTTTGCTGGGTAGTTTCCAAACTGCTGCTGTTGAATCTGGCTGTGATATGTGCTAAGGACTGAGGTTGTTGTTGGCAGTTTGGCTCTCTGCATCTGGAAAGAAGTTCTACTTGTTCCTGTGGTTGAATATTCAAGTGGGAGATGTTCAGTTGGTGTGGCTTGCTATGTTTGCTGACTATTCTTAAGTCAGCCATTAGATGGGTGATTGGATTGATGTTGCTCTTGTTTGGGTGCTTCTTCTGCTGGTAGTCTGCTAGGTGTGTTTCTATGTCTTGAATTTGCTACTGATGTGATTTATGCCTGTGTATATCCTTGCTCCTGTGCTGCTCCTGATGGAGGGAAGTTGGTGCCTCTGTGTCCTGTGATGGCTGTTGTCTTAGTGTAATGTTGCTGTGACGCTGAGTGAAGTCTGGTTTCCAATATTGCAATGTGGCTGGGGATGTCCATGATAATTGCTGTAGTTGCAACAGAATGAGCACTAAAAGTGCTAATACCACACATTGCAACTGCAGCAATAATATGGACCAATCTATTTTGAGATATGTTTTATGATCATGGTGACATTGATGATGATATACTTCTTTTTGTTCTTTTGCCTCTGATTGTTGGAGTTGTTGATGCTTTGAAGATGTGCTGTGTGTTGCTGGTGTGACAGTTTGCTTGAGTTTGCGTACTGTTTTTGCTGCCTTAGGTATATGTGATCATCTGGGTTGGCTTGAGAGTGTTGCTTCTATCGGTTATTTGCTGGGAGTGCAGTTGTGTCAAGTAGCTGTTGGTTGTTTGAGGTTTGCCTGCCTATGTTGCTGCTGTTATATTGCTGTGTGCTGACTGAATTCCTATGATGTTTGCTAGCAGGGAAAATCCATGATGATTGCTGGAATTGCAATAGATTGAGCATTAGAAATGCTAATACCACACATTGCAATAGCAGCAATGACCTGGACCCCTCCAAGTTATATGCAGAGTTGAGAAGTGTGCTGAGAGCAGTGATAGTTTCTCTGAAGTTTGAGAAATGACACTGTTGTTGCTGAGCCTCCCATGTTGCTTGTGTTTGTGTATTTGTTGAAAATTGCTGAGAGTGATTGTGATCCAGTCTACTAACCAAAGAGGCAATGGAACGAGCATTATAAATGCTGATACCACACATTGCTTCTTCAGCAGTAAGCTGAACCCCCATAGATTAGCATTTCATGTGGTTGACTGTTGCTTGAATCTAAGGTACTGCTGGCTAGGAACAGTTGGTGTTGTCTTTTGGATCTATCTTCTTCTCTACTGATGACATAGTGATGACAGCCCAGGTTTCCTGCACCTACAAGGACAAACAAACTGTTAGTGTGAATCCACTACTCCAGTATCTCATTGTTACAGTTGTGGTGATGATGCTTGTGGTGACAGTCCATCATAATTGCCAAGGAATTAAAACTTTGGTGGCAAACTAAGTATAGCATTGTGCCTGCAAACAACAGAAAACATATTATATAGAGCCCTGCAGAGTAAATCAGTTCCCTATTACTGTAGTTGTGTTCATGGCCTCCCATATGCTTCTTGTTGGTGTTGTACTTTTCTTGGATCTACTAGTGTACTGTGGTCTTGGATAATATGGCTGCAACACAGTGTGACACCATCTTTTCCATTTTCCTATTTGCTCCAGTGTTGCCTGCAGAGAATGGCATGTAAGTCCCCCGCTTCAATCTTCCTACAGGCTCCTTTCCCTTTGGCAGAGTTACTTCCCTCTGTTTCCTGCCGCTTTTACTCTTAAATATGGGCATTAACTCTTATCACTATTAACTAGCCTTCTACTTTGTGTGTCTAAATCATCAAACCAGTGGCATTCTATAGGTCCAACATCTAGAGCATAGTTTGCAATATGGTCTGCCAGTCTGTTGCCTTCCCTAAGTGTGTGTGTTACTATTGCATTGCATCTTGTCATCAGATCTTTGATTTCTTCAACAGTTTCCTCTATGGACCAAGGTATTCTCCATTCCCCTTTTATGCCCTTCAGTAACATCATTGAGTCAGTCTGGAGCTTTATTAGAAGGTGCTCATTGTGGACATAGAATCTCAAAGCTTCCAGTATAGCCTGTGCCTCAGCTTCTGTGTTTGTGCTTTCTTGGATCTCTTTGCTTTGTGCATATATTACATCTCCCTCTTCACTTCTCAATACAAAACCAATTGAAGTTCTACCTGAATTACCCCTAGAAGTGCCATCTGTGTTAACTTTAATCCATCCTTGATTAGGGAATTCCCAGATCACATTTGTATATTTCAAAGTGGGAGTATACTGCTCCACCATAACCATTATATCTGGCCATTTATGAGGGATGTTTTGAATGCTTGGCTTTTTGACTTTGATGAGTAGCTGGAGAGTAGAGGTGATTTGATAGATTACTCTATTCACAGTGACTGTATCTCCATATTTGTAGATGTTCCTTCTCTTCCATAGTTCCCATATAATCACTGAAGGAAGGGCCTGCATTAATGGTTTCAATCGATTGACAACATCTGCAGTCCAACATTTGATCACTGCTAGGTGCAGTGTGATTCCCTCCAGGTTAATTCCTGCATTACCAAGGAAGTACCTCCACACCTTGCTTGCAGCATATGATGTGAAGAACAACTGCTGTCTTGTTTCTTCTTGTGGCTCTGCACAACACCAACATTTAAAAGCCATGTGGTAGCCCAGTTTTTTGAAGAAGTCATCAAGTGGTATTTTGTTTCTCCGTACTTTCCACATGAAGAAGGCAATCTTGAAATGTAGCCCTTGCACCAAAATGTTTTTGTAAGCATTATAAGGATGCTGTTTCTTTCTCAGGCATTCCCAAGCTGATTTAACAGTGAAGTCACCTCTGTTTTCTAGCATCCATGCAGGCTTATCAAGTATACCAATCAAAGCTGGTGGTTTGATGTTCTCCAGTATGTGTGCAGCAAGCTCATTTGGCAATATTTCTCTGATCTCCTCCTCCTTCCAGTGGCCTTCATATACTACATCCTGTATGTTTTGTATAGTTTCATCACATACAAAATCAGGTGGAGTAACAAAGTATAGTGCTCCCAGTCCAGTCCAGTTTTCAAACCAGATTAAAGAAGATCCTATCATAGGTTGCCAGAAGATTTGGTGCTCTATAATGTTTTTGCATTCAACAATTTTCCTCCATATATGAGATCCACCTCTCCAAGGGACAATTATAGGATTGAGCTTTTTACAGTACTTCTGACTCATGAATGAGCTCCACAGACTTGGTTTTGTTCTGAAGTTCCACCATAATTTACAAAACAGTGTTGTAGACATGTCATGTAGAGACCTGAATCCTACACCTCCTTCCTCACATGGTAAGCATAAGGTGTTCCATGATGCCCAATGTCTGCTTGGGCTTCCAACAGAATTGCACCAATAGAATTGAGCAATTATCTTATGTAGCTTGTTGATTACAAAGGTAGGGGGATAGTGGACAGTTTAGTGGGCTGTTTTTTTTTTGTGGCTAAATATAAATTTTTTATTAATAGAAGCAAAGTAAAAAAGTGGAGGGGGACATAAACCTTACCTCCAATAAAAGAGTAAATGTACACTTAGTTATCCTAACGTGATAACTAAGTATACCTAAATGTGGTAAGGTGTTATACCTATGGTGATTTGGTGATTGTCTATTTTATAGTGATAGACAACCGCATTTACAAAATCAAAGTGTGATTGATCTAGGTCAGCTATACAAAAAAGTACATATGTCCCTGCTTCTAATATGTGATTTAGGGATGTGATCCCTTGTATGTACATCTGGTATCTAAAAGTGATTTCTAGAATTCTCAAAAGAGTAGCAAAAGAGTGCGAGCTATCTTCAAATTTGCTTTGTCTATGAAAAGAAAAGCCAAGTTGAAGATGGCTATTTGAGTTGGAGAACAATGTTATTTTTGCTGGTGGATGAGCAAAGTGCTGAGTACTTCTGTTGACCGTGTGCTGAGGCTGCTGCTGTAGAATGTATGTGTTTTTTCTGTGTCTTCTTTTGGGTATTCTTCTTGGCTTGGTGTTCCTTTCGGAGCTGCTGTCTTCCCTTGTTTTAGCCTTTAGGTTTATGACTACTTTTCTGTTGGCCCTGTGTGACTGTTGCTTCTGATGGTGGTTTGTTGTTGCTTCTCTTTCCTGTGATGTATGCTGGCTTAGTATGTTGCTGCTATGCTGCTGAGTGAGGTCTAGTATCTAGTGTTGCAATGTTGCTAGGGGTGTCCATGATGATTTCTGTAGTTGCAAGAGATTGAGCACCAAGGTGCTAATACCACTCCTTACAACTGCAGCAATGATCTGGACCATTTCAAGCAGTTTACAGTGATGAGTGGGATGCTGAGTTCAGTGAAGGAGATGGTGCTTGTGTTGCTGCTATTTTGCTTCTTTATGGTTCTGTGATCCTCTATGTTAGATTCAGGATGTTACTTCTGTAGATTGACTATTGGCTGTGCATCTGTGGCATGTAATTGCTGTTGGCTTAGACTGTTCACTTTGTTGTTCCTGTGTATTTGTGTGTTGTTTGAGTTCCAGTGGTGTATTATAACAGGGAGGATCCATGGTGATTGCTGTAAGTGCAAGAGATTGAGCACCATTAGTGCTAATACCACACCTTGCAATAGCAGCAATAACTTGGACCATGTCGAGTTATTTGCAGTGATGTGGTAGTTGTTGAGTTCAGTGGTGTCTTGCTGCTGCTGATGTTGATGTGTTCTTTGAGTTTTTCTTGTCTGCTGCATTTGAGTAGTGAGGTATTTGTTGCTGAGTTTTTTCTGTTAACTCAGTGATCTTGTTGAGATGATCCTCTGCGTTCTTTTAATTTGAGGTGACTTGTTGGCTTGAAATGATGATGAGGTTGTAAAAATTGATTGGTCTTCAGACAAAATGCCATAGCAGCAATGGAGATACTGCACATGGCTTCTGCAATGGTAGTCTGATTCCAGGAGTGTATCATGGTGGATATAGGTCTGTGTTGTTGATGCTGCCTTGTGTAACTGTTGTATCTTTGATTCTGCTGCAGCTGTGTTGCTGCCCAAAAGTGTATCATGGGAGTCCAGCCTAAAAGCCAGGGTAGCAATGGGAAACACTTTGCTTCTTTAGCTATAGGCTGGCCCCAAGAGTGTATCTTAGTGAGTAGAAAGATGAGCTGTGGATGCTGTCTTGGATGATTGTTGTGTCTTTGAAGGAGTCTCTTCTGCTGCTGTGTTCCTGCTATGGCAATGTAAAGCCAGAGTTAGGAGTTTAAGGTACTGGTAGATAACAAGTTGAGTAGTTGTTGTCTTCCTGGAAGGTTATTTGATTAAAGCTTAGAGGGTGGCTGCTTGTGTGTCATGCCCCTTGTGTGATGTTGTTCCATTATAAACCATGTATCTGAGGTTGGTGTAGGGGTTCTACTGAACTGCAAGCAGCAAGAAATGCTGGTCAATGTTTCCTGCAAAAGAAAGCAGCATATTAGTGTAAAGCCACTGTCCCAGTCTCCTCTGGTCTCCCTTATGCTTTTTGCTGATGCCATTGCTTTGTTCCTCCAGTGTGCTTGCAGTGGCTATTTCGTGTTGCTGTTGGATTTCGTGTTTTTTTTTAACTGTTTTAGGGAGTTTTGGAGGATAAAGGGCGTGGAGAAACAAAACATAAATGCAGGGTGGTGCATTGGTCATTCGTCGTAATATTTTCAGGCTGATTGACACTACTGCGGTGATTGTTCTGTGTATGAAGAGATTGGGGTGTGTTGGGCAGTTTTGTTGTATTTTGTGAAGTATATAAGATAGGAAAATAATGTATATATGTTATTATTTTTGTGTTCTTGTGTTGCTGGTGTTATCTCGAATAGGGAGGAAGTAAAGATTATAGGGTAGATGCTGCCCATTTTAATATAAAATAAGCTTGTCGTTCGTTATGTGATAGTTGTATCTTTTGTAACTTAATGATAGTATTATTATCGTTGTTGTAGACTAAGGTGCGAAGAGACGAGTTCAACGTGGTTATTGGAAAGATTGTGATAAGGTATGTTAAGACTAAACCTTTCCTTCATTTTCGGATGATCCCGTAATTACATGTGTTTGATAACGAGAAATAAAGAGAAGTTCATATTCCTGAATTTATGTACATTATCTTATTCTCATAAGTTATCATATTCTCCCTTATTGAGACTTTATATTCAGTTAAATATTGTCTTATTCCAATCAAGAGAGCAGAGGGTCTATATATATATATATATATATATATATATATAGTATTACAGTATTTTCACCATCATCAAGCTATAATCGGTGGGCAGGCCCCTATTGGGCAACCTCAGATCTGATGGTAAGATATATTCCGAGCCTACTGTGGCCGAGCGCCTAAGATCGAGCCCAGAATGGCTGAGATACCGAGCCTAGTATCATCAAGCGCCTATGAGGAAGCCTACCACAACCGAGTAGTTACACGTTCCGAGCCTTATAGGGCCGGACAGCTATTTTACTTACTATATTGAGAGAGTTGAGTCAGTATCAGCAGGTAAGTATATCTTCAAATCATCTTTGACTCCCAGTTACTTTCACTTATTATATTATCAGTTTACTTTTAGCTTTCAGTTATTCTATTGCCTTACATACTCGGTACATTATTTTGTACTAACTTCCTTTTCCTAGGGACGGTGCATTTCATGCATGCAAGTTCAGATAAACAGATTTGTAGACCTCCTCTGTAGGTGTTGTCCGTGTTCAGCTATCGATAAGCTCCACGTCCTTTGGAGTTGTCGAGTCTAGGGTTTTGAGTACATATATATACATATTATGGGTAGGTAAGGGCCTTGTTCCGACCACAGTACATCCATCAGTAGAGGCTTGTAGACATATCATGTCAATGCAGTATGATGGGCTTGTAGGCCTTGTATGTATATTTTTGTTGGTTTGTCAGCTGCAGTAGTTATGACATCCTTGTCAGCTCAGCTTATATTGATGTTTAGTTAGAGCTAGTTTCTGTTCTGTTTTATATTTTGTTTCACAAATTATCTTGCAATGTGGCCCTATGGCCAAAGTATTACATTGTATTTCATAGTCCCTCAGTCTAAAGTTGGTACACTTGATTAACTGAGACATAGGGTGCCGGTCTCCCTCCCCCCTCCCCCCCGAGTTTGGGGTGTGACAAACTTGGTATCAGAGCAATTCTATCCTAGGGAGTCTACAAGCCATGTTTAGTAGGGTATTATTTATAGACGTTTTGTGCACCACATTATATGAGCAGGGAACTACAGGGCATTTAGGAATAGGTTACCTTCTTTCAAATCTAAATCGTGTTGCAAAACTGAGTTATAGGAAATTTGAGTTAAACTTACGTGTTGGTGTTTGCATACAGAGATGACAGTGATTGGGAAGACTACAGCTAGTTAGAGGAGAGATACAGCAACGGGTGAATGGACCAGTAGGGTACCCCCAGTAGATGGGGCCTTGTTTGAGGCCCAAGGACCCTACTCAGCCATTATCGGCTCCTCCACCACCTGAGGGGATTCCTAGGGATATCGCACATCCAGTTCCCCCTCCACTTCCACCAGATCAGGACTTGAGGAGTGCGGTGCATTTGTTGACACAATTGATAGCTACGTAGCAACAAACTAGGGCATCAGCTAGTGCAGGATCTTCTGAGGGGTCTGGGAGTTCAAGGGTCAAAAAGTTTATTACTTTGAGTCCCTCAGAGTTTACAGGGGCAGACCAGAGGTAGGACTCGTAGGATTTCATAGATTAGCTTCACCGGATTTTTCCGG
Source organism: Nicotiana obtusifolia (assembly GCA_002018475.1). NCBI lineage: Eukaryota > Viridiplantae > Streptophyta > Magnoliopsida > Solanales > Solanaceae > Nicotiana > Nicotiana obtusifolia. The sequence goes on along the minus strand of MCJB01026794.1, from coordinate 61,229 downwards.
TTATGCATGCCATGGAGAAAGTCGCAGTTGAGCTAGCAGCTTTTAGACTCCGAGATATAGCCATCCTTTGGTACGAGGGATGGGAGAGGTCCAGGAGATGTGATGCACCTCCAGTTGTTTAGGAGAATTTTTCAAATGCCTTCCTTGACCAGTACTAACCATAGGAGATCCGACAAGAGCGAGTTAACCTATTTCTAGCCCTCAAGAAGGGCAATATGCACGTTCGAGAGTATAGTCTATGTTTCGACTCACTGGCCAGATATGCTCCACCCATAATTGCTACTATGCGGGACAGGATCCACAGGTTTATAGCAGGGTTGGCTCCAGAGTTGACCGAGGCATGTGCCACAACATTGTAGGATACTATGGATATCTCCCAGATTCGAGCATTCGCCCAAAATATAGAAAAGAGTAGGCGTGGGCAGCAGGGCACAGAGAGGAATGAGCAAGGGCGGCGTAAGAGGATAGGATTTGCCATGTATCAGGACCAGTCTTAGGACAATTATAGGCCCCAGTACTTCGAACGGCCACCTAGGCCTCTACGGCCTCAATTACAAGGTTACAGGTTTGACCAATATGCTCAATCTAGAATAGGTGAGAGCTCACGGGCGTCGGGTTTGCAGCGATAGCGAGGTTCAGGGAAGACATGGTCATTTTCGGCCGCGGTGTGACATCTATGGTAGAGGACACCTGGGCCAATGCCGAGCAGGTTCTGACACTTGTTATACATGAGGGCATACAGGGCATATGATGCGAGATTGCCCAAATAGAGATTATGGGGGTATGGCACAAGCAATGAGTTCAACAACAGGATCATCTATGTCCCTGTATCCTTCAGAGCACGAGTCTCAGTCTTCGGCTAGTAGAGGTCGAGGCTGAGGTAGAGGTTCTAGTTCAGGCGGTAATCAGAATTGTATCTATGCTTTAGCAGGTTAACATGACCAGGAGTCTCTACCAGACATTATGACAGGTATATTGATCATTTGCTCTCACGATGGTTATGCCTTGATAGACCAAGGATCTACTCTATCGTATATCACCCCGTTTGTCGCGGCAAAGTTTGGTATAGTTCCTGAAATACTATGTGATCCTTTTGCAGTATCTACACCGGTCGGAGAATCGATTATTGCTAGATGGGTTTATCGAGGTTGTACGGTGACAATTTGTAGTCGTCATACCTCAGCCGATCTAGTTGAGCTAGAGATGATGGATTTTGATGCTATCATGGGCATGGACTGCTTGGGAGCTTGCTATGCCATAGTTCAGTTTTCGGGTGAGCGAGTCCTTGAATGGGTAGGTAATACAGCGACACCCAGAGATAGGTTCCTATATGAAGGCGAGGAAAATGATCGCAAACGGGTGAATTTATCATATTGTGCGAGTTAGAGATGTAGATGCTGAGATACCTACACTTCAGTCTATTCCAGTAGTAAGAGAGTATGCAGATGTGTTTCCAGATGAGCTTCCAGGTATTCCTCCAGAGCGAGAGATTGGTTTTATCATCAATTTGCTTCCGGGTACTCAACTAATATCCATCCCTCCATATAGAATGGTACCTGCTGAATTGAAGGAGTTGAAGGAGCAGTTAAAAGATTTCCTGGAGAAAGGTTTCATCATGCCCAGTACCTCACCTTGGGGTACACCGATACTATTTGTGAGGAAGAAAGACGGCACGCTGAGGATGTGTATTTATTATAGGCAGCTGAACAAGGTAACTATTAAGAATAAGTATCCACTTCCAAGGATCGATTACTTGTTTGGTTAGTTGCAGGGGGTAGATGTTTTTCAAAGCTGGATTTTAGGTCTGGGTATCACCAGGTCAGAGTTCGGGAGAAAGATATGCCGAAGACAGCCTTCTGGACCCAATATGGCCACTTCAGTTCCTTTTCATGTCCTTCAAGTTGACAAATGCACCCGCCATTTTTATGGACTTGATGAATAGCATATTCCGGCCATATTTAGATCTGTTCATGATAGTATTTATTGATGATATTCTGGTTTATTCACGTTCAGAGGAGGAGCATGCAGACCACGTGCGGGAGGTACTCTAAACCCTCCGTGATCGTCAGTTGTGTGCTAAGTTTTCTAAATGTGAGTTATGGTTGAAGTCTGTAGCATTCTTGGGGCATATTTTATCCGATGAATGTATAAAGGTAGACACTCAAAAGATTGGGGCCTTGAAATCATGGCCTAGAACTACCACTCCGACAGAGGTTCGTAGCTTTCTAGGCTTAGTAGGCTACTACCAGAGGTTCGTAGAGGGTTTTTCTTCCCTTTCGGCACCATTGAAGAAGCTGACATAGAAATCAACAATGTTTCAGTGGATAGAGGCTTGTGAGCGGAGTTTCCAAGAGCTTAGGAACAGGTTGACCTCAGCGCCAGTTTTAACACTTCTAGAGGGTCTAGAGGGTTATGCCATGTATTATGATGCCTCAGGTGTTGGGTTAGGATGTGTCTTGATGCAACATGGGAAAGTAGTTGCGTACTCTTCAAGGCAGTTGAGGAAGAATGAGAGGAATTATCCGACCCGCGACCTCGATTTAGTCGCGGTTGTCCATGAACTTAAGATATGGCGGTATTATTTAGATGGTGTTCATGTGGATGTATTTACATATCATAAAAGCCTGCAATATATTTTCAAGCAAAAGGAGTTGAATTTGCGACAGAGGCGATGACAAGAGTTATTGAAAGATTACGACGTTAACATTCTCTACCATCCAGGGAAAGCTAATGTTGTAGCTGATGCCTTAAGTCACTGATCTATGGGTAGCTTAGCACATGTAGAGGCTGAGAAAAGAGAATTAGCTAGAGAGCTTCATCAATTGGCTTGTTTTTCGGTTAGTAGATCTTGATGATGGTGGAGTTGTGCTCCAAAGCACTGCAAAATCAACTCTCATAGTTGAAGTAAAGGAAAGGCAGTACGAGGACCTAGAGTTGGTCAAGTTGAGAGAGGGAGTTCTACAGCAGAAGAAGCCAGTGTCAGAGCTTAAGAAAGATGGGGTTCTCAGACATAGGGGTCGTCTGTGTGTCCCAGCTATAGCAGGGCTACGAGATAAGATTATGTCTGAGGCACATAATTCGTGGTACTCCATTCATCCTGGGTCGACGAAGATGTATCATGACATTAAGGATGTGTAATGGTGGAACGATAAAAGAAAACATTGCTGAGCTTATCGCCTAGTGTCCTAGTTGCCAGCATGTGAAGGTAGTGCACCGGAAACCCGGAGGGCTAAAGGCGATAGACATGGACTTTGTGATGGGTTGGCCTCGTTCTCATTGTAAGTTTGATTTTATATGAGTAATAGTCCATAGGCTCATGAAATCAATCCATTTCCTCTCGGTTAGATCTACATATACAGCTGAAGATTATGCGAAGTTATATATTAAGGAGATAGTGAGGTTACATGGAGTACCTGTATCTATTTATTTACCATGGGGCCTAATTTACAACATATTTTTGGAGGTCATTTTAGAGAGGTCTAAGGACTCAGGCGAATCTTGGAATCGCTTTTCATCCACAGACTGATGGACAAGTCGAGCGCACAATTCAGACACTCAAAGATATGTTACGAGCATGTGTATTTGGATTTTAAAAGAAGTTGGGTTGAGCATCTACTTCTTATCGAGTTTTCATATAATAACAGTTACCACTCAAGTATCCAAATGGCTCCATACGAGGCTTTGTATGGGCATAAGTGTAGATCTCTTATAGGGTGGTTTGATGTTGGAGAATCTAGGTTACATGGGCCAGACATGGTTCAGTAGGCCGTAGAGAAAGTGAAGCTTATTAAGGAGCGACTGTTGATAGATTAGAGTTGTTAGAAGTCATATTATGACATGCGGCGACGAGACTTAGAGTTCGGGGTTGATGACTGGGTATTCCTAAAGGTGTCGCCTATGAAGGGCGTGATGAGGTTTGGTAAGAAAGGCAATCTTGGCCCATGGTATATTGGGCCTTATAGGATTATTTGAAGAGTGGGCCGAGTAGCTTATGAATTAGATTTTTCTTCGGAATTGGAGTCTGTCCATTCGATTTTTCACATATCTATGCTACAGAAGTGCATTGGCTATCCTACCCGAGTGGTGCCGATTGATGATGTACAGATCATGGAGGACTTATCGTACGAGAAAGTTCCATTTGCCATCCTAGACCGACAAATCCGCAAGCTATGAAATAAGGAGGTAGCATCCGTGAATGTTTTATGGAGAAGCAACTACGTGGAAGAGATTACGTGGGAAGCGGAGGAAGAAATGAAGTCTAAGTACCCCAACCTATTTCAAATTGAAGATATGGCTCGAGATGGGATACTTCAGCAAAGCTCTATTCAGACCAGTAGGTCATCAGGTAGGCTCTTATTTTTGACTTTCATATTTATGATTGACGGCCATGTGAGGCCAAGTGGTACTATTTATGGACATTGGCCATGTGTGGCATGCATAGTATGTTTTTTGGCTTCGTGTAATTTTGTTTTAGTCTAGTGTACGGAGGAGACTCTAGAAAAATTTTCAAAATTGCGAAGTAAGCAAACTAATGTAAGACCAAAAATGAGATCATCTTCGAAAGTATATAAATTATGTTATCATGTTACCTCAGAGGTTACAAATATTGAAGATCATGAACAACAAGCTTAGTACAAAGAGGGTTGGAAGGTTTAGAAGCTAAAGAAATTGAAGAAAATAATGTTTCATCGAAAGTCGACAAGTTGGGAATGGTATAACCCATACCCTTGGGGTGAGACTAGGGTTCTTAAAATGATAAGAGGGTTATGTTATGATTTATTTTATTCTTATGATAGTCATGTGTTAAGTTTTAACGTCAAGCGAGTTGTGGAATAAAAGTCATCAGAAGTTACGTTTGTAAGTTTTATTGAAATTTGGGTCAAATACCACTGTGATTTTCTCCCAATATACTTAGAGTTACAAGGTGATCCACACATAAAATTGATGATGTATGAGTCTATTTTTCTAACCCGTTAAACCGTTTGTCAATACGACATCAGAGTAGAGAGATATATGCGTTTTTTGCAAGACAGCACAGACTGCTAGGTGACAAGTAGGTGTGTCACCTACTTGCTTAAATGAGAGGACTACATATGTCCGGCCAGTTCGGGTTGGACAAGAGACCTTTTAAGGGCCTATTTCCTTCATATATCACACTGATAATAGGGCAAAATAACTAGAGATAAGCCCCTACAAAAATCCTCCTAAAAGTTGAACACAAACCCTAATTGATTTTCTCTTCTTTTCAAGTTCTAGTTGGTGGAAACCCTAGGGTTTGAAAAACCAAGATAGGAGCTAAGATACTCAGCAAAAAATGTAATCATACTACTCTCTTTTATCCAATTTTTCTTTTGGAAATGTATGGAAAGTCATTCAATACTTGTAACAACTCACGGGACGGTGATTTGAAGCCGTGAGTTCGAGTTATTCAACTTGTAGTGGACCACTTTGTGGGCTGTTTCGTGTTGCTGTTGGATTGCATGTTTGTTTTGATACTATTTTAGGAAGTTTCTTGAGGAGAAAGGGCATGGAGAAACACCACATAAATGCAGGTTGGTGGGCTGGTCGTTCGTCGTAACATTTTCGGCATGTTTAACACTACTATGGTGGTCATTTTGTGTATGAAGATATTGGGGTGTTGGGCTGTTTTGTAGTATTTTGTGGTGTATAAAAGATTGAAAATAATGTATATATGTTGTTATTGTTTTGTTCTTGTGTTGTTGGTGTTATCTCGAATTGGAGGAAGTAATGATTATAGTGAGATGCTGCCCGTTTTATTATAAAATAAGCTTGTTGTTCGTTATACTACAGTTGTACCTTTCGTAACTTAATGGTAGTATTATTATCGTTGCTCTAGATTAAGGTTCGAAGAGACGAGTTCAATGTGGTTATTGGAAAGAATGTGATACGGTATGTTAAAGCTAAACCTTTTCTTCATTTTTGCATAATCCCGTAACTACATGTGTTTGATAACGAGACATAAAGAGAAGTTCATATTCCTGAATTTATGTGCATTATCCTATTCTCATAAGTTAAATTACTCTCCCCTTTCGGGACTTTATGTTCAGTTAAGTATTGTCTTCTTCCAATCAAGAGAGTAGAGGGTATGTATATATGTATGTATGTGTATGTGTATATATATATACATACATACAGTATGTATATATATATTATTACAGGATTTTAACCAACATCGAGCTGTAATCGGTGGTCAAGCACCTATGAGCGAGCCCATAATGGTCGAGATACCGAGCCCAGTATGGCCGAGCGCCTATGAGCGAGCCTACTATGAGCAGAAAATTACATGTTCCGAGGCTTATAGGGCCGGACAACATTTTACATACTACATTGAGAGAACTGAGTCAGTATCAACAGGTAAGTATATCTCTAGATCATCTTTGACTCCCAGTTACTTTTAGTTATTATATTATCAGTTTAGTTTCACCTTTCAGTTATTTTATTGCCTTATATACTCGATACATTATTTGTTACTAACGTCCCTTTCTTGGGGACGCTGCATTTCATGCATGCAGGTTCGGATACACAGACTGGTAGACCTCCTCCGTAGGTGTTGTCCGTGTTCAAATTGATCGGTAAGCTCCACGTCCTTAGGAGTTGCGGGGTCTAGGGTTTCGAGTACATTTTGTGTATATATGTATATACATATTATGGGTAGGTCGGTGCCATGTTCCCACCACAGTACATCCATCAGTAGAGGCTTGTAGACATATCCTGTTAGTGCAGTATGTAGGGCTTGTTGGCCTTGTATGTATATTTTTGTTGGTTTGTCAGCTATAGTAGCTATGCGGCCTTGACAGTCCAGCTTATATTGATGTTCAGTTAGAGGTAGTTTCCGTTCAATTTTATATTTTGTTTCACAAATTGTCTTGCAATAAGGCCCTTTGGCCAAAGTATGACATTGTATGTTATGTTTATTATACATATGTAACCAAAATCACATCAATTTTGGTGTTTAGAAACTAAGTTTTGAAAGAAGATTTGCATAATTTAAGAATAACGTCCTGCATGTCTTATTGTTATGCCTGTTATTGTCTTTTTCTATTTTTCACAAATGAAAATAATATTTTTACTTATATATGTGTGTGTTTTAATATGTAGTCACTTGAATTCGCCTACTCATATTTTTAAATAGTTTCTCTTAGAGTTGTTTATTTTTTAGCTCATTTTTGAGCTCAACAGCTTATATCAATATCTTTACGTCTTTGAAAATAAATATTTCTATTATTTCCACGGAATTAAAGGTTGAGAATCTTTTCAACAATTTTATATATCTTTGAGTGTGGCTAGCTAGCATTGATGACCCGATAGGTCATTTTGAATTTTAGCCCTTATTTCTACATTCCGAGACCTCGACTAGCTCCGTTTAGTATTTCTCAATTTGCGTGCGTAGTCCGAATCTTTTTCTGGAAAATTTTTATGTGAAAAATTTAAGAAGATGTGAATTTTTGTCTTTCAAATAACTTGAGTTGACCACGGTCAACATTTTGTGTAAACAGACCTGTGTTTTGACGGTCCTAGTAGGTCCGTATCATGATTTGAGACTTGGGCGTATGCCTGGAATGGAATTAAGAAGTCCCTAACATGATTTAACGTGAATTGTTGAAAATTAGTAATTTGAAGGTTTAAAAAATTCATAAGTTTAATTGTAGGTTAACTTTGTTTTATCGCGTTCGGATTTCGGTTCCGGAATTTGGAATAGGTTCGTTTCACTATTTATGATTTGTCTACAAAATTTGGTATAAGACGGAGTTGATTCGACCTGATTCGGACGTCCGGTTGTAAATTTGCATGTTCTTGAGTTGCTTTGAGAATTTCATACATTTTGATGTCCGATTCGTCGTTCTAGGTGCTATTTTGGCGTTTTGATCGCGCGAGCAAGTTCATATGATGCTTTTGGACTTTTGTGCATGTTTGATTTGTAACCCGAGAGGCTGGGGTGAGTTTCGGATAGGCTACGGACTGATATTGGACTTTGGAGATTAGTTGATGACCCTCTGTTGCTGGCGTGGTCTACAGACCTCACAATTGCAAGGTGGGGGATCGCAATTGTGATGTTTGGCCTGGTCGATTATGGTCGCATTTGCGAACATTTTGATCGCAATTGCAAGGGTGGCCAGGGAAAAACAGAGATCGCAGGAGATCCAATATTCGCAATTGCGATGACAGCAGAGATGTGGGGAGTTCGCTTTTGCGATTACTTCTTCGTATTTGCGGGGTTCGCAAATGCATATGCAATATCTACGTCTGGGCAAAAACTAAGGGACGAGATTTTTCGCCTCATTTTCATATTTTGGAAAGGCTCGGTAAGAGGCGATTTTGAAAAGGGAATTTCATCTACAAACTTTGGGTGAGTGATTCTAATCCATTTCTAATCATATTCCATCAATATATCTTAGATTTTTACATCAAAATCATGTGAATGAAAGTGAAAATATTTGAAACATTGTCAAGTTTTTGAAAAATAAGAAATTGAGTTTTGAGAGTCGATTTGGACTCGAATTTTGAAACTAACCACATATATGAACTCGTGTGGTCATGGGTAGGCGGAATCTATCGTTGGACCAAGGTTTTGACCTAGCGGGCCTCGGATTGACTTTGTTGAATTTTGGGAAAAGTGTAAAGATCTTAGCTTTATCTATTATAATTAATTTCCCTAGCATTGTTTGATGATATTAAGTCAATTTTGGTTAGATTCGATTGGTTTGGAGGCAAATTTTAGAGGAAAGGCCTCGATTCAACTATGATTTTGTTGCGGAGTAAGGTAAGTGTTGGGTCTAACCTTGATTTGAGATAATTAGGAACCTTCGAACTATATGTTATGTGAATTACATGTGTAGTAGCAGTGTATATACGAGGTGACGAGTGTATGTACACCATTAAAATAATTGTTTGCATGTTTCCTTGTATTTCATGAATTATCTTATTCCATGCCTTAATTGTTACATGGTTTAATAGCTTTATATTCCGCAGTTTAATACTTGTCATTTATTATTCTTGTTTTGAATTGGTCGTCCCTTCCATGCATTCGTGGTTAATTGCTACTTGCCTTGATTGTCTTACTTGTGCACCTAAATTGTCGCGTACATGACTTGTCTTGTTTCTTTTGTATTATTTGTAGAAATCCTTTGATTAGTATGTGGTTCCTTTATTACTTTGCTTTCATATTCTTTAATTGTTGAGATTCTTATAACTGAGCTATTGGATTGGTTACATTTATGAAATTGTCTATGGATCGGGTTGTACGCCGCAACAATTGTGATATGGTGGAATAAGGAAAGATTTTGATATTGATTATAATGATATGGTGGGATCGGGTTGCGTACCGCAACAGTTGTGAACATAATACTTGATATTGATAAATTATAACACGGTGAAATAAGGAAAGATTATGATAATATGGTAGGATCGGGTTGTGCACCGTAACGAATTTTTTATGTGATTCTTGATATTGATAAATGATGCTATGGTGAAATAAGGGAGGATTAAGTGTGTACGGTCGGTTCGGGTTCCACGCCACAACGAATTGTGAATGTATCTTTCGCTGTTATTATTGTGTTGGTTTCCAGCATTGTTACATGAAATTATAAGATCAGTTATTCTAGGTTCTCCAACTGCGAGGATTAAGTTCTTTTTCATAATTAACTTCCTTACTTTCATTTCCTATTTTCCTTCCTTATTATTATTATTATTATTAAATTGCGTACAGGTTATTGTAAGCGGCCCGCCTTAGCCTCGTCACTACTTCGTCGAGGTTAGACTCGGCACTTACAGAGTACATGGGGTCGGTTGTACTCATACTACACTCTGCACTTCTTGTGCAGACGTCGAAATGGGTCCTAGTGACGTCCAGTAGATTGCTCGGATCTAGCGCTTGGCGAAGACATGAGGTATAGTTGCACAACGTTTGCAGTCCGGAAGTCCCCCTTCTACATTACCTTAGTTGTTTATTTCGATTCAGACAGTTATGCTTTTATTTAGACAATTATTTGTTGTACTATAGACGCTTGTGTATTCGTGACACCAGTTCTGGGATTTGTATTTGGATATTACTTTTTATAAGTTTTATCTGCTTTATTTTAATTTATTCAGCTTATTGGTTTTCAAATGATCTGAATTGTTAAAAATGGTTAATAACTACATCTAACATTGACTTGCCTAGCAAGTGAAATGTTAGGCGCCATCACGGTCCCGAGGGTGGGAATTTCGGGTCGTGACAAGTTGAAATCAGAGCACTAGGTTGCCTAGGTCTCACGAGTCATGAGAAAGCTTAGTAAAGTCTGGAGGATCGGTACGGAGACGTCTCTACTTATCTTCAGAGACTGTGTAGTTTTAGGAAAACTTTCACTTATTTCATTCTCTATCATGTGATTTTATTCTATCATTGATGATTGAATCATTCTATTCTTGTTCTCTGCAGATGGTAAGAACACGCACAACATTTACAGCCGGACAGGAGCCAGAGCCCCCTCTGACAGCTACTACCAAGGGCAGAGGCTGAGGCTGAGGCCGAGGCAGAGGCAGACCTCAGCCTATAGCTCGAGCAGAAGCACCCGCAGTGGAGCCTCATATTGATCATGAGGAGGAGGTCCCAGCTCAGACCGTACCGATCGGACCAGCTCAGGTCCCAGAGGTATTCATAGCCATTCTAGTGCTTGAGGACGCTCTAGTCTGCTTGGTGGGCCTTATGGAGAGTGTGGCTAAGACAGGTGCATTTTTGGTGGCACCAGCCATCTTTCGGGCTGGGGGAGGAGCATAGACTCCCGCTACGCATACCCCGGAGCAGGCGGCTCCTCTATATCAAACTCCAACAGCCTAGCTAGTTAGGGTGGTTCAGCCGGTTGTTGCGGCACAGGCTAGTGATAGGCCCGCTATGTCTTCTGAGACCTTGTTAAGGCTGGATAAATTTACCAAGCTCTTTCCTGTTTATTTTAGAGCTGCACCTTCTGAGGACCCACAGGATTACCTGCATTGTTGCCATGAGGCGTTGCACAACATAGGTATTATTGAGACCAACGGGGTCGACTTTGCAGTGTGTCAAATGACTGGTTCTAGCAAGATATGGTGGAGAGATTATACATTGACTAGGCCAGTTGGTTTTCCTGCACTTACCTGGAAGAATTTTCATAGCTATCTCCAGAGAAGTTCGTTCCTGTCACTCTAAGACCGGATTACCGCAGACAGTTTGAGCATCTTCAGTAGGGTAGTATGACGGTTACCCAGTATGAGACTCAATTTCTGGACCTAGCTCGCCATGCCATTGTTTTACTCCCTACTGAGAGGGAGAGAGTGAGCGATTCATTGATGGCTCACTTTTAGTATCTGGCTACAGATGGCCAAGGAGACTGGAGATGATATCTTTTTCCAGAGGGCCGTAGATATTGCTAAACGGATCGAGATGGTTCGGGGTCAGGAGAGGGGGCCGGTGTTTGATAAGAGGCCTCGCCATTCCGATAGTTTCAGTGGTGCCTCATATGGAGGCAGGGATACTTTTGGTAGCGGCCATCCTCCTAGGACATTTCAATATGTGCTTGAGGCATCTCACGACGCTTCAAGGAGTCATGGTCCTTATGTATCTCATTCTGGGCTGCCAACCTACAATGTGCCATCATCTCCTATTAGTGCGCCTCCGATCAAGAGCTACCATCGTGGTTATCCTACCCGTTTGGGTCAGTTTCAGTTTCAGCAGCCATAGCAGCAGGATTGGTGTTTTGAGTTTGGGGGTACTGGTCACATCAGGAGGTTCTGTCCAAGATTTTTGAGCAGCATGCCACATTATAGTTCTCATGCCATGGTTCCGACACCGGTTGCTCCGCCGCTTGCTCAGCGAGCTAGAAGCAGGGGTCAGAAAGCCAGAAGTGGAGGTTAGGCCATTGAAGGTGGAGGTCAGACCGTTAGAGGTGGATGCCAGCCAGCTAGAGGTCGTCTGAGACGGAGATCAGGTGGTGGGGCCCAGCACCAATTTTATGCATTCCCAGCTAGACCTGAGGCCGAGTCATTTAACGCAATCATCACAGGTATTGTTCCAGTTTTCCATAAAGATTCTTCAGTTCTATTTGATTCGGGCTCTACTTATTCCTATGTGTCATCCTAATTTGCTTCATATTTGGTTGTGCCTCGTGATTCTTTGTGCTCCTATGCATGTGTCCACGCCTGTGGGAGATTCTATTATTGTAAATTGTGTCTATCACTCGTATGTGATTACTATTTAGAATTTTGAGACTAGCGTAGATCTCTTACTTCTTGATATGGTAGACTTTGATGTTATCTTGGGTATGGATTGGTTGTCACCTTATCATTCTATATTGTACTGTCACGCCAAGATGGTGACCATAGCCATGCCGGAGTTGCCTCGATTGGAGTGGAGAGGGAATCCTTGTCATTCTACCAATAGGGTTATTTCTTATGTGAAGGCTCGGCATATGGTCGAGAAGGAATATCTAGCATATATGGCCTATGTTCATGATTCGAGTAGGGAGGTTCCTTTCATGGATTCAGTACCTGTTGTGCATGAGTTTCTAGAGGTGTTTCTTGTTGATCTATCGGGGACGCCACCGGACAGAGATATTGACTTTTGTTCTGATTTGGCTCCGGGCACTCAGCCCATCACTATTCTACCAGCCGGAGTTGAAGGAATTGAAGGAGCAATTGCATGATTTGCTTTATAAGGGATTCGTTAGACCTAGTGTCTCGCCTTGAGGTGCGCCAGTGTTGTTCGTGAAGAATAAAAATGGCTCGATGAGGATGTGTATAGACTATCGGAAGTTGAACAAAGTCACTATCAAGAATAAGTATCTGTTGCCGAGGATTGATGACTTATTTGATCAGCTTCAGGGTGCCAAAGTGTTTTCGATGATTGATTTGAGGTCTGGCTACCATCAGTTGAAGATTAGGGCATCAGATGTCCCTAAAATGGCTTTTCGGACTCGGTATGGTCATTATGAGTTCCTAGTGATGTCGTTTGGATTGGCAAATGCTCTAGCAACATTTATGGATTTGATAAACCCGGTATTCAAGCCCTGTTTGGATTCTTTTGTGATCGTATTCATTGATGATATCTTGATCTACTCTCGTAGTCGAGAGGAGCATGAGCAACATCTTTGGATTGTACTTCAGACTCAGAGAGATAGTCAGTTATATGCCAAATTTTCAAAGTGTGAGTTTTGGTTAGACTTGGTCGTCTTTTTGGGGAATGTCGTATCGGTCGAGGGCATTAAAGTGTATCATAAGAAGATTGAGGCAATTCAGAACTGTCCTAGACCTACTTCAGCTACAGAGATTCGGAGTTTCCTAGGTTTGGTAGGTTATTATTGACGATTCGTGGAGGGGTTTTCAGCCATAGTAGCCCCATTGACTAGATTGACCCAAAAGGGTGTTCTATTCAGGTGGTCCGGTGCGAGTTGATCTTTCAGAATCTCAAGATTGCTTTGACTACGACGCCAGCGTTGGTGTTGCCCATAGGTTCATGATCCTACGGTGTATTGTGATGCATTTCGTATTGCGCTCGGTGCATTATTGATGCTGGATGGCTGGGTGATTACATACGTGTCGCGGCAGTTGAAGGTTCATGAGAAGAATTACCTTGTTCATGACCTAGAGTTGGCAGCCGTTGTTCATGCACTGAAGATTCTTAGGCGCTATCTCTACGGCATGTCTTGTGAGGTATTCACGAATCATCGGAGTCTACAGTATTTGTTCTAGCAGAAGGATCACAACTTGAGAGGCAAAGGAGGTGGCTGGAGCTAATGAAAGACTATGATATCACCATTTTGTATCATCTCGGGAAGGCCAATGTGGTGGCCGACGCCTTGAGTAGAAATGCTACGAGTATGGGTAGCCTTAGGTATATTCCAGTTGGTGAGAGACCGCTAGCATCGAATGTTCATGTTTTGGCCAATCAGTTCGTGAGGTTAGACGTTTAGGAGCCTAGTCGTGTTATAGCTTGCACAGTTCCCTCGGTCTTCCTTGTATGACTGCATCAGAGAGCGTCAGTATGACGACCCCTATTTGCTTGTCCTTATGGACATGGTGTGACACAGTGGTGCCAAGCAAGTTACTATTGGGGATGATGGGGTGTTGCGAATGCAGGGTCGGATTTGTGTGCCCAATGTGGATGGGCATCGTGAGTTGATTCTTGAGGAGGCCCGTAGTTCTCGGTATTCCATTCATCCGGGTGCCACCAAGATGTATCAGGACTTGCGACAACATTATTGGTGGAGGAGAATGAAGAAGGATATAGTTGCATATGTAGCTCGGTGTCTAAATTGTCAGCAAGTAAAGTACGAGCATCAGAGGCCTAGTGGCTTGCTTCAAAGGCTGGAGATTCCTGAGTGAAAGTGGGAGATACCATGGATTTGGTTGTTGGGCTCCCAAGGACTCAGAAGAAGTTCGACGCGGTATGGGTCATTGTGTACAGGTTGACCAAGTTGGCATATTTCATTCCAGTAGCAGTTACCTATTCTTCATAGCAGTTGGTTGAGATATATATCCGCGAGATCGTCCGTCTTCATAGTGTGCCAGTGTCTATCATTTCTGATCAAGGTACCCAGTTCACCTCGCACTTTTGGAGGGCCGTACAACATGAGTTAAGCACACGGGTTGATTTGAATATAGCATTTCAACCCCAGACGGACAGACAGTCTGAGCGCACCATTCTAATATTGGAGGATATGTTTTGCGCTAGCGTTATGGATTTCGGGGGTTCTCGGGATCAGTTCTTGCTGCTTGTGGAGTTTGCCTACAACAATAGCTACCAGTCGAGTATTCAGATGGCTCCCTATGAGGCATTATATGGGAGGTGGTGCCGTTCGCCAGTTGGTTGGTTCGAGCCAGGAGAGGCTCGGTTGTTGGGTACCGATTTGGTCCCGGATGCCTTGGAAAAGGTCAAGATGATTCCTGATCGACTTCGCACAGCTCAGTCTAGGCAGAAGCGTTATGTCGATCTTAAAGTTCATGATGTTGCATTCATGGTTGGAGAGAGGGTATTGCTCCAGGTTTCACCCATGAAGGGTGTGATGAGGTTCGAAAAGAAGGACAAGTTGAGCCCTAGGTATATCGGACCTTTTGAGATTCTTGAGAGAGTAGGTGAGGTGGCCTACAGGCTTACATTGCCACCTAGTTTATCAGTAGTCCATCCGGTGTTCCATGTGTCCATGCTCCAGAAGTATCACGGTGATCCGCCCCATCTATTAGATTTCACCTCAATCGAATTGGATAATGATTTGACTTATGAGGAGGAGCCGGTGGCCATTCTAGCTCGGCAAGTCCGGAAGTTAGGGTCTAAGAGTTATCCTTCAGTTCGAGTGCCGTGGAGAGGTTAGCCGATCGAGGCAGCAACGTGGGGGATCATATTTGTGATATTTGGCCTTGTATATTGTAGTTGCATTTGCGAACACTTTGTTGGAAATTGCAATGGTGCCTTGGGAATAGCAGAGATTGCATTTGCAATCATATGATCGCTTTTGCTGAGAGATCCAATGTTCGCATTTGCGAACAAGTTGTTTCAATTGCAATGGTAGCAGAGATGTGGGGAGTTTGCTTTTGCCATTACTTCTTTGCATTTGCAAGGTTCGCACTTGTGAACCCCAGGTTGCATCTACGACATATGCGACTGGACAAAAAGTTGAGGGACGAGATTTTGGGCCTCATTTTCTTATTTTGGAACCCTAGGCTCGGTAGGAGGCGATTATAAAGAGGGAATTTTATTTACAAACTTTGTGGGAGTAAAAAATTATGTGAAACTTAGATTTTAACATCAAAATCATGTGAATCAAAGTAAAACATTGTGAAACTTTGCCAAGTTTTCGAAAAATAAACAATTGAATTTTGAGAGTCGATTTGGACTCGAATTTTGAAACTAACCACATATATAAACTCGTGTGGTCATAGGTAGTAGGAATCTACCATTGGACCTGGGTTTTAACCAGGCGCCCGGGTTGACTTTTGTTGTCTTTTGGAAAAAGTGTAAAGATCTTAGCTTTATCTATTGTAATTGATTGTTCTTGCATTGTTTGATGATATTACGTTAATTATATTCGATTAATTTGGAGGCAAATTTTAGAGGAATGGCCCCGGTTGAGCTGTGATTTGGTTGTGGAGCGAGGTAAACGTTGGGTCTAACCTTGATTTGAGGGATATACGAACCCTTGAACTATATGTTATGTGAATTACTTGGGTAGTGGTGTATATGCAAGGTGACTGTGTATATAATAATTGTTTCCATGCTTTCTCGTATTTCATGAATTATCTTATTTCATGCCTTAACTGTTACATGCTTTAATTCCTTTCTATGTTGTAATTGCTGCTTGTCATTTATCATTCTTGTATTGAATTGTTGGTCCCTTCCATGACTCTGTGATTAATTGCTACCTGCCTTGATTGTCTTACTTGCACACGTTAATTGTCGCGTATTTGACCTGTCTTGTTTCTTTTGTATTATTTGTAGAAATCCTTTGATTAGTACGTGATTCTTTTATTAGTTTGCTTTCATATTATTTAATTGTAGAGATTCTTCTAACTGATCTATTGGATTGGTTATATTTATTGAAATTATTTATGGACCGAGTTGCACGCCGCAATAGTTGTGATATGGTGGAATAGAGGAGGATTTTGGTATTGGTTATAATGATATGGTGGGATCATGTTGCGTGCCTCAACGTTTGTGAACGTAATACTTGATATTGATAAATAATAGCACGGTGAAATAAGGGAGGATTGTGATATTGATTATGATGATATGGTGGGATCGGATTTCAGATTAGACAAAATAATAATTTATATTTCCTAACATTTAGAACCATATAGGACATTCTAAATTTGGGACTTTAAAAATCAATTAAGATTTTACTTCATAAAAACTCTTTCCCTATATTGAATTATGTAACAAAATATAATTACGGCACATTGTTTGAAGTAAATTATATGGTTATTCAAAAAACATTTGTCTCTCATTATGACTAAAATATAATTTTCTTTTCAATTTATATTATCTTCTCGATTTTTAAGTATGCTATCATTTTCTTATGTTTGGATAGGTTCAAGATTTTATCTCTTTTAAGTTTGGACTATTTATTTATTGAAGTTATGATATGTTTGATTCCTCACCTAGTGTTTTGATTTGTCAATTAACTCTTGAAAAATTTGTTGTTTCTTCATGGTTTTTAATCCTTTGATTGGATTAAACCTATAAATATTCTCACGTAATATTTCTCTATATTTGATTTATTTTATGGCACTAACCCTTGGTTTAAACAAAATATTTAATGTTATCGAGTCAAAATTAAAAAATTAATAATTTATAATAAACTAAAATCGAAAATGCCATGTCACGATAAGGAATTCCCATTCTCGGGACCGTAATGGTACCTAACATTTCACTTGTTAGGCAAGCCAACGTTAGATGTAGTTATTAACTATTTTTTAACAATTCAGATCAAATAAAACCAATATGCTGAATAAACTAAAATAAAGTAGATAAAATTGATAAACAACGATATCCAAATACAAATCCTAGAACTGGTGTCACAAATACACTGAGTACTACAAATAATAGTTTGAATGAAAGCTTAATTGTTTGAATCGAAATAAACAGCTAAGGTAATGTAGAAGGGGACTTCAGGGTTGCCAACATTGTATAGCTATACCTCAAGTCTCCGTCAAGCACTGGATCCGAACAATCTACTGGACGCCACTAGGACCCACTCTGAAATCTGCACAAGAAGTGCAGAGTGTAGTATGAGTACAACCGACCCCATGTACTCTATAAGTGCCGAGCCTAACCTCGATGAAGTAGTGACAAGGCTAAGGCAGACCACTTACAATAACCTGTACGCAGTATAATAATAATAACAAGGAAGAAAAAAAGAAAATAAAAGTAAGGCAGTTAATTTATGAAAAAGAACTCAATCCTTGCAGTTGGAGAACCTAAAATAACCGATCTCATAATTTCATGTAATTCATTGCAACGCATAACACTATCCCACCGTACACACTCAATCTTCCCTTATTTCACCATAACATCATTTATCAATATCAAGAATCACATGTAAAATCCATTGCGTCGCACACCTATTTTTAAAGGATAATGGAGGCGAACGATATTTTGCTAAGGGATTCGTACTATATATATATATATATATATATATATATATATATATATATACACTATTCACTATGTACGTGCGTTCCACATAGATTTTTGTTCAATAATTTAGATAAAAAAAAAAAAAATTTAATTTTTAAAAGTTACATACATGACGTGGAAAAAATGTAACGGTCTTTTGAATGCTGCAAGTCAATGTTATTATAGTAACTTAATTCTTGAATTGGAGACAATTGGACATCATTTCAAACTTCAACGTGATCGTGCTTTAACTATTAATTTTTTAAAGATGATATTTTTGGTGTACGTTTCATTTTGTCACTTTGATTATACATTATGCCTTTTGATTTAATTTTCTTTCTTAAAATAGCTGTAATAGAGCTATCCTAATAAGTAACAATTGCAAATAACGTGATTCAAAGAATATATTAAATATAACTGTATGGGTCGAACCCGATCGCTTGCACAGGAAATATCGATTTAGGGACTCGACGACCAACGTCGATTGAAGTCGCCAACCGAGAGGTCGAGATCGGAATATCGAGTATAAGAAGCTCGAGACCAGATGTCGTCAGAACGAAGCTCGAAGCCAAGGCGCTTGAGGTGAGATCGTCGAGGCCAATCAGGGTAAAACATCCCATGGTAAAGTTATCAGATTTGCGTAACTGAAGGACCAGAAATCTTGTGATATACAAGCATCTCGGCGGGAATCGCGGCTCAAATCAATAAAGACATTGAATCCATTAATTCTAGGAATATCTTACCTTATAAAAGAGACACGATATATAATCAATATACAAAAATCTTAGTCTACTTCGCTCGCTAGTCTGCTTCATATTTTATTCCCAAAAGCTCCTAACGCAGAAAGACTACTCAATATTGGCGGTTTGCTTTTTCCTTGTTCATTGAATTTAATCTTTATTTCCGTTTATTCTTTAATTATATTAAATCAGATCGCGTATCCTTAAAACCACATATAAAATTTAATTGTTACTCGTAATCAAGGGTAAATAGTTTGGCGCCCACCGTGGGGCTAAGGATAATAGTGATCGTTTGATACAATTTTCTGTTACACAGATTATTTTACACTTGTTCTTTGCAGAATACATATTTTCAGGCTACAGTACGATCATGTCACATTCTCAATCTGTGCCTCAATACGTCGATGGCGAATTTAACCACCAGAGCGAGAACAACAACTTGGCACCCGGTAGTGAAGTTCCATTCGACGCTAACTCCCAAATAGCGGTCGATGTGGATCAGACCTCTGGCCCGTCGAACAGTGTTTGAAGAGAATACCGCTCGGCAAAACAGAACGACGAGGAGGACGGGATTAGCCTCATGATGATATTCAACATGTTGCAACAGCAAGCGGCTATTGCTCAGCTGCAAAATCAGAGCCAAGTTTCGAACAGGATACGGACCGGCCCTCCTTGGGAAACGATCCCCAAAAATGAACCTATCACAGTGGAACCAAGCGAAGGCGGATCGGGGCAAACGCCGGGATCATGAAAATGCTCGAAGAATTGACTAGACGAGTCGAGTCAGGCAAGAAGAAGATCGAGGCCAATGATAAAAAGGTAGAAACATATAATTCGAGGGTGGACCAAATACCAGGAGCACCTCCGGTATTAAAAGGTTTAGACTCAAAGAAATTCATATAGAAACCCTTTCCATCAAGAGCCGCCCCAAAACCTATACCGAAGAAGTTTTGCATGCCGGAGATTCCGAAATACAATGGGACATCTGACCCAAATGAGCATGTAACAACATACACATGCACCATAAAGGGAAATGATCTCGAAGACGATGAGATTGAGTCCGTCCTCTTAAAGAAATTCGGAGAGACCTTATCAAAGGGGGCAATGACTTGGTACCACAACTTGCCCCCAAATTCCATCGATTCTTTTTCTATGCTTGCGGACACCTTCGTGAAAGCTCATGCGGGTGCCATCAAAGTCGAGACACGGAAATCGAACTTATTTAAAGTTAGGCAAAGAGATAACGAGATGCTCAGGGAATTTGTATCTCGCTTTCAGATGGAACGGATGGACCTACCACCGGTCACTGATGATTGGGCCGTATAGGCCTTCACCCAAGGACTCAACGCTCGAAGTTCAACGGCTTCAAAACAACTTAAGCAAAGCTTGATTGAATATTCGGCTGCCACTTGGGCAGATATACATAACCGATATCAGTCAAAGATTAGGGTCGAGGATGATCAACTTGGAGCCCCCTCGGGATCCACTTACCCCATCAGAACTCATGATAGGGTTCAAAGAGATATTTATCGAGAGCGAAGATCGAACAGAGACAGGCGTCGACCATATCCTAGAGACTAAACGGCCATTCCAGTAAGGCAGGGTTCCCCGAGACGAGAAAGGAGGAGCGATCTTAATCGAAGTAACAGAAGACAATTGGCAAGAAACAACTTCGAGAGAGCCGCTGGCAATCGAGAAGCACCACGACTGTTCGAATATAACTTCAATGTCAAATCCGCGACTCTCGTATCGGCCATCGGTCACATTAAGGATACCAAGTGGCCTCCACCGTTGCAATCAGATCCAGCTAAGAGAGACCCCAGTTTGATATGTAAGTATCATGGTACACATGGACACAAGACAGAAGACTATCGACAGTTGAGGGAAGAGGTGGCACGGTTGCTCGAAAATGGGCACCTTCGAGAGTTTTTGAGCGATCGAGCCAAAAACCATTACGGGAACAGGAATAGACCAGTAAACCAGGAGGAACCTTAGCACACGATCAATATAATAATCGGTGGGGTAAATACATACCAATGAAATGCACAAAAATATCCATCACCGAGAAAAGCACACTCGGGATTACACGATGGAGGGAGCTCTGCACTTCAGCGAGGAGGATGCGGAAGGAATCATACAACCCCATAACGAAGCCTTAGTAATATAGGTGCTTATAAAAAAAACTAAGGAGAAGCGTGTGTTGGTCGATCTCGATAGTTCGGCCAACATAATCCGGTCATGGGTTATCGAACAGCTCGGGTTGACAGATCGAATCATCCCTGAGGTTCGGATCCTCAATGGTTTCAACATGGCTTGCGAGACAACCAAAGGAGAAATAACTTTACCAGTGAACACTGCCAGTACCGTTCGGGAAAAAAATTCTGTGTAATCGAAGGAGATATGAGATACAACGCCTTGCTCGGGAGACCGTGGATTCATGATAATAGAGCGGTACCATTGACACTGCACCAAGTGTTGAAATTCCCATCGACTGATGGGATCATAACTGTTTATGGAGAACAACATGCGGCGAAAGAAATGTTTGCAGTAGAAGAAGCGGTGCCGAAACCCACAGCTCCTTCCCAAAGAACCAAATTGATGCAGGTCAACCTGATCATGATACGTTTAAACCTTGAAGACCAATCACGAGAAGTCAAGATAAAGAGCTTCATGATGCACATTTGATGGTGAAGAAGATCCAAGCGTTTGGCGTATATTATTGTATAGTTATGGAAGACATTAATTCTTACTTGTTTTGGAGTCCTGCGTGACTATTTCTTAAACTTAGCCAAATTGTGGCCTTTTTGTTAATTAGTTGTTTCCTAGTTGATTTAGGTTACTAGTTATTCTTTTCCTATTTGAGTTAGGTAAAGGCTCATCCTATATAAGCCTAAACACTTTATTATTTTGACACCTTTTTGACATTATTTTGAATAAAAAAACAGCAGCACATTGCTCCCAAAATCGTGTGAATTAACTTGTCCAATTTTGGTGTGATTCAAAATTGAACTTGTTCCTTTGTTTGATCGAACAATTTGCAAGATCATCGTTATCTTGAGGGTCGTTCGTATAGCATAGGTACTCTTTGATTTCATCAAGAAGGTAAGTAGACTAGTTCCTACTTATTGTCTTGATAATTCATAGAGCGTCTTGCTTCTATCTTTTGTTTTCTTGTTTCCGCGTTTAATATTGCATCAGTTGGTATCAGAGCTAGATTGCATCAGTTGGTATCAGAGCAATTATATTGCATCAGTTGGTATCAGAGCTTGGAACGGGTTTGTTTCTACAATCCCAATCCTGTTCTTCGTGCCTTAGTTTTAGGTTCTAATTCTTAAATTTCGTTTTTGAAAAAACAAATGTGAAAAAAATAAAAAAAAAGAGAAGAAAGAAAAATCGAAAATTTCTGTTGTTGAAGTTGTTGAATCATCTAGGGATTAAAGTCTTAAAGATTGATTGATAAAGAAACGTTCTTGAACCAAATCTTGAAGTTTTTGATCGTTAGAAACCGATAATCTTGAAATCCTGAAACTCTAGTTGAAATTCTTGAAGGTGCACGAATAAATCTTGAAAATCTTAAAATTCTTGGAGTTAAAATTGAAGTTCTTGAAGAGTTTTACATTGCTGTTGAAGAGGTTCTTGAATTCTCAAACGTTCTTAACAAGATTACCTTGAATTCTTGAAGTTCTTGAACTTCAATTTGTTGTTCTTGAAAAGAGCATTGTGAAAACGTGGGAGAGGGCATAAGAAGTGTTAGGGAGGCTGAATTCCTAAGGGCTAGGGAAAGGGGATTGGTCTTCTCTAAACTAAAGTAGGAAAGCTTCAAAAACTTCCTCCTTCCACTAATTTCGAAATTCTTTCTTAATTTCACTACTTCTAATTAGTAATTCTTTGGTAATTTCCCTACTTAAGTAATTACTAATCTTTGAGCTTGTAGGACCTCGTGCTAAAACTCATAATTTCCACTTTCATAGATAATTCTTGGCTTCTTATGCTCACTTAAAAAGCTGTCAGCCTATCAAGTCACATAACTTCACTCACCCCAAAGAAAACTATTGATCTTGTGAACTTGAAAGGTTGTTAAGGAACTTGGTCAATTAGAGGAAGCCAATTTGAAGACAAGTGTGAAGTCCTACCCAAAAATTTGAGTGAACCCGAGAGTCATTCAAAAAGTGAGAGAGAGAATTTTAACTAACCTTAACACATTCTCTAGTCTTGTTTCTTTGCAGGTACATGGATACGGAAGGAGACAAGGTTGTAACCAACATTACTTTAGCCGAGGTTTGGGCTGAAGTAAGGGCACTTTGAATCCGATTGGAGAATGTTGAAAGAACCTTGGGTATTCAGGGGAATGCCAGGGAAGGACTTACTGATGGTTCCACCTTAAGACCTGATCATAATGATACTGTTTGTGAGAAAAGGAGTGATGAGGAGGTTGCGGAAGATAAGGGCGTTGATAAGGGTGTTTACTTGAGCTCTAATGAAGACGTTTTTACTAACGTTCACCCCTTGCCTAGTGTTGTTAGTGATGTTTTGCAGGAACACAGGGACATGATTTCCGAGGAGATGCCGAGTGGACTACCTCCGTTGAGGGGGATAGAACACCAAATTGACTTTGTTTCGGGGTCGCAAATTCCGAACAAACCCGTATATCGAAGCAATCCACAGGATACTAAGGAGTTGCAACGACAAGTGGATGAGCTATTGAGTAAAGGGCTAGTTTGAGAGAGTCTAAGTCTGTGTGCCATACCCGTTATCTTGGTTCCAAAGAAGACGGCACCTGGAGGATGTGTGTTGATTGCCGAGCCGTCAACAAGATAACGGTAAAGTAGCGTCATCCTATCCCTAGGTTAGATGACATGCTAGATGAGTTATGTGGTTCAAGTGTGTTTTATAAGAATGATCTTAGGTCCGGTTACCACCAAATCCGTATGAAACCGAGTGATGAGTGGAAAACTGCATTCAAGACCAACTTTGGTCTATATGAATGGTTGGTGATGCCTTTTGGTCTCTCCAACGCACCTAGTAAGTTCATGCGATTAATGAATCATGTGCTTAAACCGTTTCTTAATAAGTTTGTGGTTGTCTACTTTGATGATATCCTGATTTATAGTAGATGTTTAGATGACCATGTTGATCACCTAAGGCAAGTGTTTGAAGTATTAAGAGCTGAAAAGTTATATGTTAGTTACAAGAAGTGTGCTGTAGAGAAAGTTGTATTTCTGGGATTTATTGTAAGTGTTAATGGTGTTGAAGTAGATGCATCTAAGGTAGAAGCTATTAGAGACTGGCCTACTCCTACTACCGTTTCACATGTTAGAAGTTTCCATGGACTAGCTAGTTTCTACAGATGCTTTGTTAAAGACTTTAGCACCATAGAAGCACCGCTCATAGAGTTGGTGAGAAAAGACACGCCTTTTGTGTGGGGGGAGCCGCAAGAGGGTGCCTTGCAAGAGTTGAAACGTAGGCTTAGTTCTGCCCCATTGTTACAATTACCTGATTTTAGTAAGGCGTTTGAAATTGAGTGTGACGCCTCGGGGGTGGGAATTGGAGGTGTGATTATGCAAGATGGGATGCCTATTGCCTATTTTAGTGAGAAGTTGAAGGGGGCTGCCTTGAATTACTCTACGTACGACAAAGAGTTATATGCCCTCGTGAGAGCTTTAGCTCATTGGCAACATTACCTATGGCCTAAGGAATTCGTAATTAGGAGTGATCATGAGTCCCTCAAACATCTTAGGGGTCAAGAGAAACTAAATAAACGACATTCCAAGTGGGTAGAGTTCATTGAGAGTTTCCCTTACGTGATTCATTACAAGAAGGGAAAGGAGAATGTAGTAGCTGACGCACTATCTAGGAACTTTGCTTTGGCTATCACGTTAGCATCTAGGTTGATGGGTTTTGAGAGTATTAAGTCTATGTATGAGCATGACCCTAATTTTAAGAGTGTGTATGATGCCATTACTAGTGGGCAGCAGAATGAGAAGTATCAGTGGCATGATGGGTACCTTTTTAAGAAGGGGAGAGTTTGTATACCTGAGTCCTCATGGCGAGAGTTGTTGGTGCGTGAGGCACATTTTGGGGGCTTGATGGGACACTTTGGGGTAGACAAGACTTTAGCTATATTAGGGGAACAGTTCCATTGACCTAAGATGAGGCGAGATGTCGAGAGAATATGTGGAAACATGTTTTGAGTGTAAAAGAGCTAACTCTAGGTCTAATAATCATGGTTTGTATACTCCCTTACCCGTTCCTACTAGTCCTTGGGTAGATATCTCAATGGATTTTGTGATGGGGCTGCCGCGGTCTAGGGGAGGTCATGATAGCATTTATGTGGTTGTTGATAGGTTTTCTAAGATGGCTCATTTCATTCCTTGTAAAAAATGTGATGATGCACAACATGTTGCTTCTTTGTTCATTGCTAATGTATTAAAGTTGCATGGTGTGCCTCAAATTATTGTTAGTGATAGGGATGCTAAGTTTTTGAGTCACTTTTTGAAGTGTTTGTGGGGTGCTCTTGGCACCAAACTGTTGTTTTCTACATCACATCATCCACAGACTGATGGTCAAACTGAGGTTGTTAATGCACCTTGGGAGCTCTTCTTCGAGCTTTGACCAAAGGGAAGTCCGGCACTTGGGCTGACCGATTACCTATTATGGAGTTTGCATATAATAGAACTGTTCATCGCATGACTAGTATTACTCCGTTTGAATGTGTTTATGGTTTTAATCCTTTGATACCACTTGATCTTGTTCCTTTACCGAGATGCAGTTATTAGCGTTGACGGAGAAAATCGGGCAGCTGCGTTGCTCGAATTGCATGCTAAGGTGAGGAAAACTTTGGAGGATGCTTATGAAAAGGTAGCGGTCAAGAAGAATAAAAGAAAAAAAATGCTGGACTTAAAGAAAGGTGACTGGGTTTAGGTGCACTTCCGAAAGGAAAGATTTCCGAACCATAGGAAAGGGAAGTTAGCTCCGCGGGAAGATGGACCATTTCAAGTGTTGCAGAAGATCAATAATAATGCTTATGTCATAGATTTGCCTGATGATAATGGTGTCTCTAAGACATTCAATGTCACTGACTTGACTCCTAGTGTTGCTTTGAAATATGAAGAAGGTTCGATTTCGAGGACGAAATCTTCCCAAGAAGGGGAGGATGATGCAGGTCAACCTGATCATGATACGTTTAAATCTTCAAGACCATTCACGAGAAGTCAAGCTAAAGAGCTTCATGATGCACATTTGATGGTGAAGAAGATCCAAGCGTTTGGCGTGTGATGTTTGCATTTGGCGTGTATTATTGTATAGTTATGGAAGACATTAATTCTTACTTGTTTTGGAGTCCTGCGTGACTATTTCTTAAACTTAGCCAAATTGTGGCCTTTTTGTTAATTAGTTGTTTCCTAGTTGATTTAGGTTACTAGTTATTCTTTTCCTATTTGAGTTAGGTAAAGGCTCATCCTATATAATCCTAAACACTTCATTATTTTGACACCTTTTTGACATTATTTTGAATCAAAAAACAGCAACACATTGCTCCCAAAATCGTGTGAATTAACTTGTCCAATTTTGGTGTGATTCAAAATTGAACTTTTTCCTTTGTTTGATCGAACAATTTGCAAGATCATCGTTATCATGAGGGTCGTTCGTATAGCATAGGTACTCCTTGATTTCATGAAGAAGTTAAGTAGACTAGTTCCTACTTATTGTCTTGATAATTCATAGAGCGTCTTGCTTCTATCTTTTGTTTTCTTGTTTCCGTGTTTAATATTGTATCAGTTGGTATCAGAGCTAGATTGCATCAGTTGGTATCAGAGCAATTATATTGCATCACAAATAGCAATCACAGGTATCGCCTTCAACGAATGAAGGTGAACAGGAGCTTATCGAAGATGATGACTATGGGATTCCCCGGTCATTCGTCGGCCCCGATGAATCCGATGCAACCAAGTCGACGGTCGAGGAACTCGAACAAATTCCACTCCGAGAGGATGCACCGGATCAGAAGGTATACCTGGGCTCGGGCTTAAGTTTCGAGCTCAGGACTAAACTTGTTCATTTTCTTTCCGCTAACGTAGACTCTTTCGCTTGGTCCCATCTTGACATAACAGGGATACCTCCGGAGATCATGACTCACAAACTGAGCATCGATCCTAAATTTCGGCCGGTCAAGCAAAAGAGGAGGCCTCAATCCGAAGTCAAGCAAATATTCATCAAAGATGAGGTAACCAAGCTTTTAAATATAAGATCCATTTGGGAAGTTAAATACCCGAAATGGTTAGCAAATGTAGTTGTAGTTCCTAAGAAGGGAAATAAGTTAAGAATGTGCATAGATTACAAAGATTTAAACAAGGCGTGCCCTAAAGATTCTTTTCCCCTACCTAACATCGATCACATATCGACACCACCGCTGGCCACGAGACCCTTACCTTTCTCGACGCCTACTCCGGCTATAACCAGATACGAATGGACAAGGATGATCAAGAAAAGACATCCTTCATCACTAAATATGGTACATACTGCTATAACGTGATGCCATTCGAGTTAAAGAATGCAGGGGCTACTTATCAACGCCTAGTAAACAAAATGTTCGAAAAACAATTAGGAAAAATAATGGAAGTTTACATTGATGATATGTTAGTTAAGTCCCTGCGAGCAGAGGACCATTTGAGCCATTTGTAGGAAACGTTCGATGTGCTGAAACAGTACAACATGAAATTAAATCCGGAGAAGTGCGCATTTGGAGTGGGTTCGGGAAAATTCCTCGGTTTCATGGTTTCGAATCAGGGATAGAAATTAACCCCGAAAAGATCAAAGCCATCGAGGACATTACAATTATAGACAGTGTAAAGGCTGTACAAAAGCTGACAGGTCAGATAGCTGCTTTAGGCCGGTTGATTTCGAGGTCTTCCGATGAAGTCACCGGTTTTTCAACTTGCTGAAAAAGAAGAACATTTTCTCGTGGAGTCCGGAATTTCAGCGCGCGTTAGAAGAGCTTTAGAGGTATCTCTCTAGCCCACCTTTGCTGCATACACCAAAAACGGGTGAACAATTATACCTCTACCTTGCCGTTTCGGAAGTAGCGGTGAGTCGGGTTCTGGTCTGAGAAGATCAAGTTACACAGTTTCCTATTTATTACGTCAGTAGAACCTTAGGAGAAGCCGAAACTAGATACCCGCATTTAGAAAAATTAGCACTCACTTTATTGAGTGCCTCTAGGAAGCTAAAACCCTACTTTCAGTGCCATCCTATATGTGTAGTAACAACTTATCCCTTAAGAAATATAATGCATAAGCCCGAGCTATCCGGCCGGTTGGCCAAAGTGGGCCATCGAAATAAGCGGGTACGATATCGAATATCGGCCCCGAACCTCGATCAAATCTCAAGTTGGCAGATTTTGTCATCGATTTTGTGCCGTCACTAATACCAAAGGTCGAAAAAGAATTAATGACCAAATCGGGTACTCCCTCGGGAGTGTGGACCCTGTTCATTGACGGTGCCTCAAACTCGAAAGGATCGGGGCTTGGTATCGTACTAAAGCCCCCAACCGAAAACACTATTCGACAGTCTATTAAGACTGTAAAATTGACTAACAATGAAGCGGAGTATGAAGCTATGATTGCAGGTTTAGAGCTGGCCAAAAGCCTGGGAGCAGAAATAATCGAAGCCAAATGCGATTCCCTCCTCGTGGTCAACCAAGTAAACAGGACTTTCGAAGTCAGAGAAGGGCGAATGAAGCAGTATTTGGACAAGCTTCAAGTCATGTGGCACAGGTTTAAAGAATGGACTTTACAGCACATACCTCGAGAACAAACCAGTGAGGCCGACGCCTTCGCCAACTTGGGGTCGTCGGTTGAAGATGAGGAAATTGAGTCCGAAAAGGTCGTACAACTCTTGAGGTCGGTGGTGGAGGAAGGCCATGCCGAAATTAATTCGACAAGCTTGACCTGGGATTGGAGGAACAAATAAATAGAATATCTCAGCTCAGGTAAAATCCCTGCGGATCCCAAAGAATTGAGAGCATTATGCACAAAGGCAGCCCGGTTCAGTTTATCCGATGAGGGGACCCTATTCAGAAGGACCTTGGGAGGTCCCCTCGCAATATGCCTTGGACCAGGAGACACCGAGTATATTTTAAGAGAAATACACGAAGGCTCATGTGGGAATCACTCTGGTTTCGAATCCTTGGTTCGAAAAATAATTCGAGCCGGTTACTATTGGATCGATATGGAGAAAGATGCAAAGGAATTCGTTCATAAGTGCAACGAGTGCAAAAGGCACGCACCGATGATCCGCCAGCCCGGAGAGACACTGCATTCGGTCCTATCGCCCTGGCCATTCATGAAATGGGGAATGGACATCGTTGGCCCTCTCCCTTATTCGC
Organism: Nicotiana obtusifolia; assembly: GCA_002018475.1. Lineage (NCBI taxonomy): Eukaryota > Viridiplantae > Streptophyta > Magnoliopsida > Solanales > Solanaceae > Nicotiana > Nicotiana obtusifolia. The sequence goes on along the minus strand of MCJB01026794.1, from coordinate 31,969 downwards.
TAGGTAAAGCTCAATTCATTCTTTTTATGACTGACTACTTTTCCAAATGTGTTGAAGCGCAGGCTTACGAAAAAGTTAGAGAAAAGGATGTGATCGACTTCATCCGGGACCATATCATATGTCAATTTGGGATGCCATCGGAGATCGTGTGCGATAATGGCAAGCAGTTCATCGGCAGTAAAGTGAAAAAGTTCTTCGAAGACAACAGGATCAAGAGGATATTATCGACGCCCTATCACCCCAGCGGCAATAAACAAGCTGAGTCGACCAACAAAACCATAATTCGAAACTTGAAGAAAAGGTTAACCGACGCAAAGGGAAAATGGAAAGAAATACTGCCTGAGGTTATATGGGCTTACCGCACAACCGAGAAAACCAGCACTGGGGCCACTCCTTTCTCTCTAGTATACGGTGCTGAGGCGTTAATACCGGTCGAGGTAGGTGAACCGAGTATCAGGTTCTGATGCGCAACCGAAGAATCAAATCGAGAAGCTATGAACATCAATTTAGAATTATTGGACGAAAGAAGGGAAGCAGCCCTTGTTCGAATGGCGGCCCAATAATAAAAGATCGAAAGGTATTATAACCGGAGAGCCCACCTTCAACACTTCAACATTGGAGACCTGGTGCTCAAAAGAATCACACCCAATACTCGAAATCCGAATGAAGGAAAGTTAGGACCAAACTGGGAAGGGCCCTATACCATCTTGAAGGTCACCGGAAAGGGATTTTACAAGTTCGGAACCATGGAGGGCAAACAACTGCCAAACAATTGGAACATAAGTCAGATAAAGCGATACTATTGTTAAGGTATGAAATTTCATTCTTTTTTTGTTTGTTTGTTTTGCTAACGTCTGCAGGTATTGAACGAGGCAATCTCAAACCAGGAAGCACGGGACATTAGGGCTGAAAGCATGCGCTGCACTCTTTTTCCCTTCGATCGATTTTGTCCCAAATTGGCAAGGTTTTTAACGAGGCAACCAGTATTCGTGCTAACTTAGACCGGTCGCTCATCGAAGGCAGTAATATTTGGTGCGCAACTTCGGTCGACCATGAATATCAGAAGATTGCTTTTCTACTTCGATTCATTGTTTGGCCACTTCATTTCGGGGGAACTTCTCATAGATCGTTAGGAATCGATGTAAGGGTCAAACGGTCGAAAGTACCGTGCCCGAGTAGATTGATCTACCCCCTAAGCAGATTGTAAAAGCACTTGAATGCTAATAAAAGCTTTTCGGCACCAATATCTTGGTCTCCGAGCCCAAGGGCCCCTTCAAATTTTATTACATGAGCAGAAATTAACGTTGCTCAGAACTTCATACGAAAATCGAAGGGAAGTAAGACCTATTGAGGAAAATCCCAACTTATAAAAAGCCAAGGCCTTATCGAGTAACTCGAAGGGAAGTAAGACCTATTGAGGCAAATCCGAATTCGTAAAAGGCTAAGGCCGAATCAAGTTAGACTCGAGGAGAATTGAAATCTGTTAAGGCAGAACTCCGATTTTTTAATGGGCCAAGGCCACGTCAAATTAATAAAATTCGAAAAGGAATAAAACCTATTAAGGCAAACCTCGGCCCCCTTTCGAGGCTTAGGCCTTATCCAATCGGCCGTGAAAGGGGAAAATCTACTGAGAAATAAGCTAAGTCTTAACTAAGCCTGAATGGCAGAAAATTCTGCAAATTGAATTATCAAAATAGATCGAACAAGAAAAGGAGATAAAAGAAAATCTTTTATATATATAAAGCAAAGTGTGTTACAAAAAGTGAGAATCCTAGAAAGACATATTATACAACAAATGGCATCAATCAGAATTCTCGGAATCTTCTTCTTCTTCAAGGAAGGCCCACTTTCTAGCACCGGCTTCGATCCTTGCTGCATCATTGACCTCGGTGGATAAATCGAAGCGTCGAGCTTGTAACTCCTCGAGAATAGAAAGGCGGGTTTGGCACTTGGCATACTCAACCAGAATCTTTGATTGCTCTTGGGTAGCCTCGGCATCGGCCCTGTATTGAGCTATTAGATCATTGGCATCAGCTTTGGACGTGGCAATCTCGGATTTTGCCGATTGTAGCTCGTTGACCAGAACATCATGATCTGAGGTAAGCGTCTCGACTTGGGATTGAAGTGTATCGGTGCTCTTAGTCAGATTCCCGATTTTCTCTTGTGCCTCCCAGACTTGTTCTTCCAAAGAAACTACATGAGCCTGGAGGGTCTCCTTTTCCGAGGTCAGCAGATCGGTCTTAGCTCTCCATTCACTAGTTTCTGCCTTGTCCTCGCTCAATGCGGATCGAAATTGATTTATTTCGGTCAAGTTGCTGCTCCATCTGGTCGAGTGTATTAGCATTCTCCCTGCGCATGAAGTCTAGCTCAACCCGAAGGGTTGACATCTCCCTCTCGAGTCGCTGACGATGTGCCTTTTCTTCCCTTAGCAAAGAAAAGCCTCATGATGAAGCACCGAGGACTGCGAATATGAAAGAAAATAAAACAATCAGTACGGATTGGAAAGTAAAATAACAAACACCAAACAAAGCCTGTAAGAAGTTTTACCTTATTTGCTGCATATTGAGCTTCATTGAACAAGCAGGCCTCATCCACCTCATCCATTGCAGCCTGATCTTCCTCAGTCACTAGACACCGAAGATAGCTAGACACGCCCACGGGTGAGACAAGAGCCCTAGCGTCTTCAGGAATGGCGAACTTTATTATCCTCTTTCGTTCAGGATTGGAACTCGGAGCAGGAAATCTATTGACCAACTTGGGACCGAAAGATACCCTGCTCGTCTCGTCGGAGGGACTCTTCCTCAGCACTTTGAGCCCAAAGGTGTCAGCCGATGGCACACCGTCAAAAAAGTCTTCAAAGGGCCCTTCTGGCACGTGGTCTTTGCTCGGCGAATGCGCCCTTGCAGCTCGGGCTTCATTGAAGGTTGCCTCCGAGAAAGAAGGAGAGTCCATTGCTTCTGGGGGACCCGAGGTTCCCTGCACTGCCTCACCTGCATCGGCGAAAACCCCGGTCCTCGCCCCTGCATCGAGGCCCTCTACTCGATGAATACGAGCTTCATCGGTCGTCGCCCCTGCATCGAGGCCCTCTACTCGATGAATACGAGCTTTATCGGTCCTCGGCTCGGGGACTACCCGAGATGGCTCGTTGCTTGAAATACCGAGGCCCCTATCTTCCTCGGAATCATCACTCAATCAGATAGCCAAGTCGGCAATTTTGGTCTTATGAGCTATGCTCTTCTTCTTAATACTTTTTTTCTCGGTCCCAGAAGAACCGGGGGCTTCTTTTCTCTTTTTCTCTCCTTCCTGCTCCCAGACAGGGGGAGGGTAGGGAACCTCTCTACCGTGGACGTCGGCCTCAATTCAGCATCCTTTGATAGACCTACAAAGGAAGGAGGAAATGAATTAGCAGTAGCACTGATCACATAAAGCATGAAATATAAGCGTTATCGGTCTCACCATGATTTTTGGTCTCCCATAGGCCTTTAGATATCTCACGCCAGGCATGCTCTGAGTAGGTATTTTGAGCTACCACCTTTCGGACCCAGTCCTCCAAATGCTGAATCGCAGCCAGCATTTGAGAAACGGCTACATCTTACAAAGTATACTAGTGAGATAACAAAGGAAAAGCAACAGATGAATTAGGATAGGAAAATGATTGTTACGGTTCATGTTCCACTTTTCAGGGAACGACATATCTTCTGCAGGGATTAGGTTCGACGTCCTTATTCGAACAAATCGGCTCATCTAGCCCTGGTCTTTATCCTCGTCAATGCTCAAAAACGAGGCTTTGCTTGCCCGGCGAGCGAGTTTTATTAGTCCCCCTCGGAAGACTCGGGGACTGTATAATCGCAGTAGATGATCGATGGTGAAAGGATTCCCATCGACCTTGCTCACAAAAAAACGGAAAAGATGAATTATTCGCCAAATGGAAGGGTGAATGTGACCCAATGTTACATTGTACCTTTTGCAAAAGGCGATAATAATGGGGTCCAAAGGTCCCAACGTGAAGGGGTAAGTGTAAATACTCAAATAGCCCTCCACATGGGTGGTAATCGCCTCGTCCGTAGAGGGGACTACCACATCTTTACCAACCCAGTTACATTCTACTTTCACCCTATCAATGGTTTTGCTTGTGATTGAACTAATATACCTAATGATCGGTTCACCCCGGGCCGGTACTGAGGAAGCCTTCTCCACCTTAATGTCAGAGCCGATTGAGCATCCGACCGGTACGAAAGCTTTTAGAGGAGGCTTTGTCGAAGTTTCCTCAGCAACGACAGGCTCGGCCTCTTCAGTGGGTTGAGAGGAAGAGGGTTGTTGCTTCTGAGGAACAGACTTAGATGTCTTTTCCATTGGAATTAAAGGGATGGAAAGCAAGTAGATGCAAGCGTAAAAAGAGAAATTACTTGAAGAACAGAGTTTAGAGAACTTGGATAATATGGTGCTCAAACGACACAAACTTGAAAACTGAAGAATGAGAGGGCTATTTATACTTTTCAAAAGCGGCGGTTCAAAACCCAAAATGAGAAAGCATTAATTGGTGCTTGCAGGTATTGCAGAGTTTGTCGTCAGTTGGTACATGAAAAGACATTTTTGATACTGGCCACGTGCGTCATCATGCTGCCGTCACTTATCAACAAGACGTTTTGTGTTATCTGATTTGACGTTCTGAATTCCGTGTCGCTCACCATATGTATGTTTCCACTAAGTCTAATCTTAAAAGCGGCGGCTGATATCGTTTCTTGTCATTACTCTCCAAAAAACGAGGGGACTATCTGTACGGGGTCGAACCCGATCGCTTGCATAGGAAGTACCGGTTTTGGGATTTGACGACCAGTCGATTGAAGTCGCCATCCGATAGGTCGAGACCGGAATATCGAGAAGAGAAGTCCGAGATCGGGACATCGAGTAGAGAAGCCCGAGATCAGATGTTATCAGAACGAAGCTCGAAGCCAAGGCGCTCGAGATCAGATTGTCAAGGCCGATCAGGGTAAAACATCTCATGGTAAAATTATCAGATTTGCGTAACTGAAGTACCGGAAATCTTGTGATATGTAAACATCTCGGCGGGAATCGCGGCTCAAATCAATAAAGACGTTGAATCCATTAATTCTAGGGATATCTTACCTTGTAAATGAGATTTTTTCCTTGTATAGAATTCTTCACCCTTCCTATATAAACAGACAACCCCATTTGTAAAAGGGAGAGGATATACAATCAATATACAAAAGCTATAGTCTATTTTGCTCGTTTGTCTGCTTCATATTTTATTTCGAAAGGCTTCTAACGCAGAAAGATTACTCAGTATTGGTGGTTTGCTTTCTCCTTGTTCATTAAATTTAGTCTCTATTTCTGGTTATTCTTTAATTGTATTAAATCAGGTCACATATCCTTAAAACCACATATAAATTTAATTGTTACTCATAATCTAAGGTAAACAGATACCACAGCTGACTCCTAGTTACCGCATCACTCTCTCGACCGTTGCAGCGGTGAGACATTCGCTTTGTCCTAGTGGAGGCTATTTTTATGTTAATTTATCTTTTACTGGGACTATATGACCCAATTCGATTGTATTAAGACTCTTAGATGCTCCATGACGATTGAGGGTGTGAGATTTGACGTACGGTATTACTCTCAGTAATTTCCGACGTACTGTTACGCTATCTATTATAGAGTTGTTTATTATATTATGTTTGGGAATGTTGGCTGATGTGGATTGAAAGTTTGCTTAGTGGACAGATGCTCGCTAAGCCACCTATGGCCTGTTAAGTGTGGCAAGTGGCCGGGGGGAGGGGGGAGGGGGTTTGGAACCAGTTTAGGACCCGCGGGCTAAGTGCGCTAAACGAACTAAACAGGTTGAGACCGTTAGGCCTGTTGGAGACGGGCTCGTGCCGGTCTTTTAGGCCGGTTCTTAGCTAGGAATCATTAGGACTGGGCTCGTTTGACCCGTCAAGAGACCGGTATCAGACCTGTCCAGTTTTGGATCGGGTAAGCTTTTTAATATTTACATCATATATATGCTGAATAGAATCCCTTGACAATTTATTAGTACACGCAAATATGTTTATAACAATTAAGGAACGAAAAGTTCCAAACACTAACTCACACATTGGACAAAACAGAATAAAATCGAGCCAAAACAAAAGGGAAAATGGCAGCAACTGACTGCGTTCCGGATTTTCCTACTTTATTGGTGTCTCTTAATTAGTTGTTTTTTGGTGTATCGCTAGGCTGCACTTTGCCATCATCCCTTGAAGCTTTTTTAGAACTAGTTTTCGTATAAGTGTTTGTACGTGTGTCCCGTATAAATTAGAACATATTTATTTAAAATAATATAGATAATATATTAAAGTATGTGTATAATGAGTAATAGAAAATATAAAACAAAAAAAATTACAAGCTCAATTTGATGAATAATTAGCATATTTGAATAAAAGATGATAATTTAAAGGTATTCAGTACAGTCCTGAAAATTTTCCGTATAAGCTTAACATGCTTGTGACTTTTACATTATTTTTTTGCATTAATATTATTTTTACTTTAAAACTCTTCCAAGAACTAACAAAAAGAGAGAAAAAATACAATTTGTAAGTAAATATTGTCGAAGTAATATGACCTCAAGTTAGAATAGACTTCAAACTTTATATATTATCATTTATCTGTTGTAGTTACCAGTTCTAACATGGATGAGTCTATATAAAAGAAAAAAAGATACTTGCATGGTAAATTTTAATTTGAATATCATCATTTACCTATCATAGTTATCAGTTTTAACATGAATAAAAATATATCTCAAAAAAAAAATACTTGTACAGTTTCATGAATACTAGTTGGATTAATAAAGAAAAATCAATATAAAATATAAAATGACCAGCACTGTATAACCCCATAGAAATAGTTCTTGAAGGGATAGTGACTCGGAGGAGAATTTAAATTTCTTTTATATAAAAAAGATAAAGTGACACTTTACTTAAAAAAATGAGAAGACAGAAGAGGAAACTGCAAATAATCCTCTTGTTGTTAATGTACATATATTCTTTTGCTTCTTGTTCTCTATCAGAAAGTTTTTGATAGAATACGAGTTGTTCGGTAAAGAAAAAAACCACTAAAAATATTATTTTCGAAGAGAAAGCCATCTTTCTTTGATGCATTTTATTTTACTTTACTATATATTCACCTTATTTTGCATTTTTATTGAATACTTTAAAGAATATGAAAAGTTGTGCAAGAAAATTATTATTACTTCAGTAGAAGATGAAAGATACAAACAATCAATAATAAGTAAGAAAATTTATAATGCTGTAAAGAATATAAGAAGGTATAGAAAGGCTATTAACATGAAAAATGAAAAAAACAAAACATAAATGTATAATTAAATTTACGCACACAACAACATTATAGGAGTAATATTTGACTGAAGAGCAAAATGGCCATTCAGTTTTTAATGGACATTTTGATCTTTTATCTTTCCCTTTACATCTTCACACTTATAATATAGTATGATTTGCTTCGCCATTTGTGGTGTCTTTGTCACATAGGATCCTAAGCTGAAACTTGTCGCATAAGAAATTGAACCAGGAGACAATTTCAAACAGTAGAAAGATGAAAGCGAGGGAGCCAGCAACTCCGAAATAAGCTGGTACCCAGTAATTTTCGTCCAAATACATTATTCTTAGCCCTTTCACTATGTTGATACAACTGACGACAAGTAATGAATATCCAAGAACATGATGGAACATGTTCCGATAATCGCGACACTTACTTTCATCGTCCGGTTTAAGTTTGAAAAACAGCATCTGTATGTGGTAAACCAACTGATCAGAGACCTTTTGTTCATCAAGCGAGATAGTTGAAAATTTTAAGTTAAAGAGACATCAAAAAATCAACTCGATAAGAATATCAACAGACAATTTATTCTAAATTGCAATTCTTTTTATTGGTTTAAGTTCTCAGTAAAGTAATAATTTTGTGTTAATTTTAAACCGTAAAAATTTAAATAGCGGGTCTATTTACAATAACAATGTATAGATTTTACACCAATAATACAATATATATGACTGTCTGTATTAATTCTAATTTGATAACCTAGAAAATACTTTTCTCCATCAGATTGATGTGGGCTTAGGCAGACCGCAGACCCAACTCGTGCATTACTCCAAACAGAATTACAAGGAAAGGGTTGGATATTTGTATAAACCTAGAAAATAATATAATTTGCTATAATCAATTAAACTATATTGACCCCAAGAATTTTTTTTATCACCGTGAGTATATATAATTTAAATTCCTCATATATATATATATATATATATATAGGATCGTTTAGTTGGTAAACAAGTTAAATTAAAATTATAATACGAAGATCAAATAATGATGAATTTATTAAATAGATAAACTTTTATTGGTAAACATTTAATTTATCAGATTAAATAAGAGATATACGGGGATTAACTAATTCTGAGATTGCTTATTCGAGAAGAGGAAATGCAACTAAACTCGTGATAAAATAATATTCGACAAACCAAACGACTCATAAGAGTCATGATTACCCACTCACTTGCGTATCATCTACTTTTGACGAATAAGTATAGGAGACTAGAATAAAAGATGATAATGTTTCCTTGTAAAATAACAACTTGTGTGTCAAGTTGTTCATTTTTTTTTTTATATTTAAAAATAATTTGATTTTAAATTTCTTATTTTACCTTAAATGAAAAAAATTTAAATTATGCAAATATTTATTATTACTTATTTTAGACCACAAGTGTCAAAAATATTTATTTCTTTCATTTTTAATTTTTATGCCTAGTCAAACAACATCGCATAAATTGGGACAAAGGGAATAACATATAAATAAAAAGGGGAATTTGTGCTTATTAATTTGTGAAATATTGGCAAATTCTGAGTTTATCCTTAATATATATCGAGATTGAAAGAGTGAGAGAGTGTCTTACTTGAAAAGTGGCAAAAGTGAAAATGCAGATGCCAAAAATTCCATGTTTGGGAAAGGAGTAGTATTTGGATGCTTTGCCAAGCCATATTCCGACAGCCCAACCCGCTGATCCCACAATGTATCCAACTGACTGGCATGAAATATGGTAAGTTTTCCAACCCGAACAAGGTAAAGGGGACTCTCTGAAATTCCTTGCTATAAGCACACCAATGGGCAGCAATGTACCCCACCCTATGATATTTAATACTCCATGAACCTACAAATTTATTATCAAATGATCAATAGATTCGGGCTTAGGATTTAAAGTTGCTGAATTCCTACAGCAGACTCAAGTTATTATACAATAGTAATTTAATTCAAATTCAAATATTTATTAATATTTAGTAAATTTTTTAAGTCATATATAAAATTCGAATAAAAGCTATTGAGTTTATATGAATCCATATGACATACACATTGCAGATTCACCTATTATGCATCAAGATTCGTTAATGTAGCGATCGGTTAGAGTATGTCAAAGAATCTTATTGTAAGGGGTATTATATTGGTCCCTGCAGGTAACTTTATAGGTGCTCTACATCGAGATCTATTAGGCTATTTATAATTTTATTTACAGTGACAGCACGAAGTTAATTTATGTAGTATAAACTTTTTAAACTTGGACGTTCTACAATTTCCTCCCTTCATTTCATTTTATACATTTGAACTTGATTTTTTTTTTCAAGATTCGTTATAGAGTTTAAGAAAAATATTGAAACTTAAGATATTAAACAAGCCTTGATATTTTCGTAACTATAAAATCAAGATATTAAGAAATAAAAAAAAAAAGTTTAAAAGTAGATTATTCACAAAAGAAAAATTTGCATTTTTGGTCCCTCAAATGTTGGCCAGTTTTAGTTTTTATCCTTCTAATATTTGTCAAGCAAATTTAACCTTCAAGTAATTGAAACCGTGCGCTTTCGACTTATGAATCTTTTTAAATTAACAAATTTACCATGACATCATTTAACTACACATGTGTTACACTAAGAACTCATCCAAATGTAATATATTTCAGGTATAAAGGGATCAAAATTATAATTACAGAAAATGATCTAAAATTACTCATATCAGTTGGTAAATAGTATAAAATTACATCCCGTCTATTTTTTGGTCCAAAATTACACTCATCTTTATTTCTATTGCAAATATTACTGTACGATTTAATGGTAGAATTTGTGAAACGCACTTTTAATGCGTTGAAAATATTTTATTGGGCTACGTAGCTCCATGTTTCTGTCCATATATATGGGTATAATTTACCAGCCCCTTTTTTCTTATCTTTCCTATTTATTTTGTAACCCGATTAAAATAGAGGGATGCTATCTTCTCCTTGGACGTGCTTCTCTCTCTCTCACTCTCTCTCTCTCTCCTTTCTCTTTCTCGTCTCTCGCCTATAGGTCAAACATCTATTAATTTATAGGAAAATCTAACTACAAGGAGTTGATCTGTTTATGGAAATGAATGTACTTTTAAGTAAGAAAAAACAGTCTCTTTTGGCAATGTTGCTACAATGTGCTCAAGATTTCCCTTAATCGGTTTTCAATTTTTAACCAAATAAAAAGAGAAAAAAGGATCCTTCAAGTTTTACTCCATTCAAGCTCAACAAATGTTCTTCATTTTTTCTTGTAAGCTACAGTTGTGTTTTATTTTCTGAATATTATGAACGGAACGTCGAGATCTACTTTCAGCGACGTTTTTGACATGGAATTGGGTGAAACGTTGACATCAAATTGAATGGGTATTGGTCAATGTCATGAATCATGTTGACATCCATCTTTAGAATCTAAAATGCGTCTTGACAAGAAACTATATTTGGTCGAATTCGAAAGAACAGAGAAGCAAGATAAATTGAATATTGAGTACATAAATTGAGTCTAATTAAATGTTGTGAATCTTTTTGGTGGAAAGAAGAGAAAAAATAAAGAAGAAGAAAGGAGGAAAAAGAAGATCGAGTGTCTCTTAACTTTGTTTCAATGGTGGAAATTAAAGAGATGGAGTGATTCTTTTGGCAAGAGAGAGAGACGGAAGAGGGAGGGTATAAAACGCATATATCCAAAGTAATTGGGGCGGGTAATATTACCCGTATGTATGTCTGCCCACCAATAAAATATTGCCAACCCATACTGTGGGGCCCTCTAGATTTTGCCGTCGAGGGTAATTCTTTTCCGTTAAAATTAACCAATAAAGAGACCAAAAGTATTACTTCCTCCGTCTTAAATTATTTGTCGTGTTTATCTTTTAGACGCCCTTTAAGAAATATTAATTAGGAGGGGCATTGAACTATTTTACCCTTATTTATATCTTAAAATTAATTTCTCTTCACCGAATAAATATTCTATTTATGTATTGTCTCCATCTTTAAGAACAATTATTATTAAGGGTAAAATGAAAAAAATGTAATTTATTTTGTCTTGAACTTCTAAAATGACAAATAATTTGAGACAACTATTTTTAAGAAGCACGACAGATAATTTGAGACGGAGGGAGTATTATCCTATTTCTAAATATAAAAATGTACTGTTCTCTTTTAAATATGCAAAAAAGAAAAGAAATTTACATAAAAGAAAAGAAATGGGGAAAAAATCAGAAATAACCATATTTACAACTGGTAATTGAAAAATACCCACAATTTTAAAAATAATTGAAATTTAGCCACTTTTCATGTAAGATAAAATCTGAACAAAGATACTCTTAAAATCCGAAAATATTCCAGCATAATATGCTGCAGTTCGAAATTTTTGACATATGAGCTTCCAGCATAATATGTTTAAAATTTATAATATGCTGGAGTTCCATCATAATATGCCGGAAGTTTACATGCAGAAGTTCCATAATCACGCATATTATACTGGAACTTTCTGTGTGCTGGAGTTCCAACATAATATGCTAGAAGTTTATACGCTAGAGCTCCATAATCCAGCATATTATGCCGGAGCTTTTCGTGTTTCAGCAAATCAATGGCTATTTTTCAATAACTTCACGTACGCTGGTTAATTTTTTATTACGAATCCGAAAAATAGCTAGGCCGTCCTATTTTTACAAAGAAAAGGGATGAGAGCGTAACCTTTTACTTTATCGCTTTTCTTCTTCTTCTTGCATTTATGCAAATACATGCGCTGACCAATATAAAAAGCTCGTTTTCTAACCAGAAAGTCCTTTTAATGTAATTAGTAGAATTTCTCTCTAAAGTTACATAAAATGGGTGCTTTCTCTAATTGGGCATGACAAAGAGATAAATTAAGGGGAAATTAAAGAAAACTCAAAAGTTAGAGAAGCTTAGGCTTACTTGTCTTATCAGGTGAGATGTATGGACTCTATTGCCTCGACCTTTACCAGTCATCAAGTTAATTGTTTCAGTACTATCATAATTCCTGAGCGCTTTAGCATGCATCTTTGGTCCATTCCCTACTGCATCCACATCAACTCCAACTTGCCACACATGATTTAATCTCGACACATGATATTTTAATGGATCAAGAACAATAGTTGCTTCTATGACATGATACTGAAGGTAATCAATGTAGCTGAAATTAAAATTGCTAATGTTCAAGTCAATTGGAGAAGGCAAGAGTTGACAACCTGACTTTGTATAGGTGGTGATGTTGTAAGTATCCCAAAGTAAATTGCTCTGGCTCTTGATGCCAATGAGAGCTTGTGTGCCAACCATTCTAGCTTGCGGGCCAGGGTTCAAACCCCAGGCTAGCCACCCTGTTCCTTCTTCTAACTTAGCTCCCACCATTATGTCGAGTCTTCGATATTTTTCCTTCAGCTTCATGGCTATTTCAACTCCGTTGCTTTCTTGATATCGCTTGCAAAATGTTACTACTTGATTTCTCCGCTTCGCCTCTGACAAGAATCCCTCTGTGCAACTATGAGCATTAGTTGTACCGAATGAAAATATTGATAAAAACAAGAAAAGGACGACCCCAAATATCAAAGAGCGAGCTGCTGGTGACATTTTTATCATTATTTAATGTTTATGTGTATAATACCTACTACTTCTAAGTATCTATAATTATCAAGGAAATAAGTGTATATAACCTTTACATATAGTGTGAGAAGGTGGAGTTGAAAGGAAGTAATGTACATATTCTTTTTTCTTTTGTCATGATTTTTAACTTTAAGGATGAAAGGTTGTGAAACTAGCTAGTGTTCTGATTACTATTCCATTAATTCCTCACACTTTTCTTCTTTTTTCGCGGCCTTTCTTGCTCACAACGCCATTAACAAAGTGAGATGCCCCACCTCTAGTTTTGGTGTGATAATTTTAAGACTCAGAGGGAAATGTGTTTCACGATATAAGGGAAAGAGTAAGTAGAACTCAAGGTATATCTAATGTGGAGTTGTTAAGTGTCATTTCGAAAGTACTTTTAGGATTTAATATTGAGTTAAAAAGTATACTAATTGCGGGTATTAGATTAATTATATCTAATTTTAATATTTAGTACAATCTGTATTCATATTTCGTACATAAAGTTTTCAAACGGGGAATTTAATTAGAGTGTAATGGACATGCTAATGTATGACCAGAGAATCAAATTTAATTATTCATAAGAAGTCTTTCTCTATTTTTCTTTTTCTTTCTTACTAAGTAATGAATATATAGAACTAATTGGTCTTAGTTTATGACCGGTTAAAAATCTTTTGTTAAGTACAAGGAAAATTAAAGGAGTGTCGACCAACATTATCGATTGTAATTATAGTTTTCTACTTAATCTTTCTCTTTTTAATTTTTTACATTTACTAAAATAGTTAAATTATATAGAATAATTGATTAGAATTCTATGACAAGGAATATCATACCTACAACAACTAATAGCCACGTTCTTACTTATTCTTTGTTGATTTTATTTTTGGAATTACTTGTCTTTTACAAAATATATATGTTACATAATGCAAATAAGAAATAATTTATGCAATTTACTTAATGTTAGGACTTTCTATACAGTTCAACTAATAAAAATTTTAACGCACAAATATAGTTGATTTGAAGCTCCTAAATATTAGGAAATAATTACATAAAACTAATATATTTTTCAATGCAAAATTTATTTTTAACATGAAAAGTGTTATGTTAGGTTGTTTGTTCAAATAATTAAATGATTTGTATAAGATAAGATTTTAATTGATTTTAAAGTCCTTACTATTATGACTTCCCACATAGCGCAAATGAGGAAGGATTTGAAAATTTATCATTTTTGGGAGTCAAAAAATATAAAGTCGTACTGCATATCTTATGGAATAAGTCAGACACATTAAAGAAAAGCAATTCAAAATAACTTACTTTATTCGAAAATATCAGGCTTATTCTAATTTCATAACTCATTGAAGATATGCAATCTGATTACGCGTCATATCTTAGAAAAACATTACTACTAATGAGTAACAAATAAATTTTTATTCTAAAAAGGAGATTGATAATCAACATTGTTGCTGCTTAAACTACATATTTTGAGAGAACATACAAAGACATTATGGAGAAAAAGCATAAATCAAAACAGTGAATACTGATAAATAATGAAAAGCTCATGTTTTTAGCATGTTGTCATATTATTTCTTATATGTGAGTTGCGGGAGATTACATATTTTTAAAATATATGTCGGAACGAACCCACGTAGAAAATGATCAAATAGAAAAACAAATTGGCGAAAAAGAGCCGAAGAAAAAAGTCCCGGATATCGAAACAAAATTTACTTCGTCAGACCGGAACCAGAGTAGAAGAAATCAATAACTGGGTCGCGCAATTGGACGTGCCCCCAGCTTCTCCGATCCAAAGTAGGAAAGTCAAATCCGCCTCTATTCAACCCTACTTCATATAAATATAATAGTTAGCCACTTTTTGAAGGGGAGAAGATTTTGAAAGAGGCAAGTACACGCTGGGAGCAAGAAGAAGAATTCAATTGCACGTTTCTTTTCTTCTTTCTTCCTATTTTCGCATTGTTATGAATTCTAATCTTATATTTATACAAACTAGCATGAGTAGACAAACTCTTTATCTAGGATTGTGAATGAACCTCTTGGAGGAGTAATTTAATGCATTTAACATAATTGATCCTGTTTAATTCTTTACTTGTTTAACTATGTGTTTATTGTTGTTGATTAATGAGTCCTCAATTGGTTGTGCCTATTCATTACATGTTATTCAAGAGAGATTATGTATTTAGGTAGTTATTGAACAACATTGTTCTTAAAATATATGAGAGGTCAATACGGGAGGTTTAAAAGCGGGATTAGAGATAACGAACCTTTGACATGGTCATAGTAAGCAGTGAAAAAGTGAGAACTAGCCTAATTCGGAAAAATCAACTAGTAAATTATTGTTTATAATCTTTGCTTAAATTCTTATGAGACGAGTAGTTATAATTAGTAGGTTAATTTTCTATGGGATTCGACTCCAGACTCATAAATCAGATTGTATTTACAAAAATTGCTAGATTTTTTAAGAGGAACTGTTGGGCGTGATCGAATTTTGGTCCGGTTGCCGGAGAATTAATGGTGTTATTAATTACAACTAGAATATTGCTAGGATTTTTAGTTTAGCCAATTTTCTTGATTTTAATCATATCACATTGAAATTCTAACATATGAAATCTTGTGTGTTACAGGTACATGCTTAGAAACTCCTCGGGAACTAATGAATTGTTTGAAGCATTACCAAAACCCGAGAAACTTTTTAAGGCATTAGATCGTGCAAACAAAAAAGACAAATGACAATACAATCTAAAAGACCAAATTGAAATAGAAATGGGTGATATCATAAACGATAAAAACAACAGAAACAATCGAATGACTTGAATAACCAGGATGTGGCATCTCTTGTTCCAGAAGCAACCATTTATAATTGGGCACAACCTACCGTTGACAATCTGGAAACCACAGTTGCAGTCCCTCAGGTACAAGAAGAATCATTTCAAATCACAAGCAACATGCTACATTTGCTGTAGAACAAGGGGTTGTTCTCCTGGTCCTACATCAAAGATCCACATTAACATCTGAATTTTTTTTTATCAATTCGTGTCACTTAAAGGCAGCTGCATATGACACCGAAAGCGATCGAATTGTTATTGTTTCTATTCTCAGTGACTAGGGAGGCTCAGACTTTGCTTAATTCACTCCCGATAAATTTCATTACTACCTGGGAGGAATTAGTCAAGCAATTTTTGAACAAGTTCTATCCACCCATTAAGACCAAAAAAAAAGTAGATGAAATATGCAGAAACCAACCGAAATATTGCAAGAATCATAGGAGAGGTTAAAAGTAATGTTGGTTAAATGTCCACACCATGGCATTCTAGATTAGATGTTGGAATAGAGATTTTACTTGGGATTGGCAGACAACTTAGAGGCCAACGTTGACGTTTTAGCAGGTGCAACATTTTTGAGTAGATCAATTAGAGAGTGTAAGATCCTCCTTCATAGAAATGGCTCAAAACTCTGGATGGATGACAAGAGATACTACACTCACCTTTGTAGGACTCGAACAACTCAATAGGAAAGAATATGGCCACTCTGATGACTCAAATAAGCATTCTCACGAAGAAGATTGATGAATCAGGCCAAGCAAGTACACGTAGTTGACATAACTAATGGAGGATTATGCATACCATGAATTAACCAACAATATGTGTGCTCGTTGAGCGGTGAAAGAGATAGCCAGAACTACCAAGAAAATATAAATTATGTAAGTAATCTTGGGGTCCTGAGACAAGGTGGTTAGAACTGGGGGCAACGAATCAATAATACAGGCCAACACAGTAGCAATACAATCATAATCCTGGAGCTATGCGACCATAGGGTCAAGTTGTGCTCTATCGATGGCAATTGGGATACAATCAATAGATTCAACAGCTAACATATCAACAACCTAAACAACAGCATGTAGCCAGACAAGATGATGAGTTGTCAGAAATAAAGGGTATGCTGCAACAAATAATTGGGCTAATGTAAAAATGCAAAAAAAAGTAGCTGCCGCATGACTCAGATATCAAGGGCATTGAAGTTCAATTGGGGTAGATATTCATGGCTCTTAAGAATCGTCATTAAAGGACGTTACCTACGGACACAAGCGTCAATCCAAAATAGCAGAGCCCAAATCATCTGATGGTTGTGAGCCTGAGAAATAATAGCGAATGATCTATAGCAAGAAGTTTCTCAAACAAGCAAACCAACTGCAACACTATTGCCAGTACCGCTTGAGGGGGATGAGTCAATTGATTTAACTGAAGTAACAATGCAACAGGCTAAAAAAGAAACAAGCAAAGAAAAGGAGGTTGCTAAGAAAACTGAGCAAGTGCAAGAAAAGGTATCAGAAAAAGTGCCCGAGTAGAAACCAACTCACGTCATAAGATGGAAGCAACTTATCTCACCCTTATCGCAGAGGTAGGCTAAATACCATAAGGATGACCAATACAAAACGTTCCTGGAGATATTAAAGTAAATTCAAGTAAATATTCTACTGATAGATTTATTAAGAGATATGTCGAGATATGCCGAAATGATGAAGGATTTGATGTCTCGCAAGTTCGACTTTCAAGACATAGCCACTGTAATATTGACTCGTACTTTTAATGGGGTAGTTTCAAGACCTATAGCATAGAATCTGTCCGACCCTAGAAGTTTTATAATTTCATGCACCATAAGCAGCCATGCATTTGCCAAAGAACTATGTGATTTGGGGGTGAGCATAACTTTGATACCCTTGTCTATATATAAAAAGTTAGGCATTGGAAGAGCCAGATCCACATATATGCTACTACAGCTGGCTGACTAAACAGTGAAGAGGCCTTCAGGTATACTTGATGATGTACTGGTGCAGGTAGGGAGATGTCACGACCCCAATTTCCCTCCGTAGGATCTCGTGATGGCACCTGATCTCTAAGACTATGTAAGCCAATTACTAACAACGGTTAAGCCAATTCTTAACAATGATAACTTGAAACATAGTTAATATAAGTGCCGAGACAAAAGCGGAATAAGCCTACGCGGCATAAATCATAATAACTTCCCACGATTGGTAATACAGAGTCACGAACTCTAGTTAAATACATGGAGTGATTTCAAGCATCGAAATATAATACTATTCAAATACAAGCTGACAGTACAAAGAAGGAAAGAACTCCAAGGGACTGCGACGACCAAGCAGCTCTACCTTCAATCCTCGCAATCGACAAGCTAACTCAGCCGGGTCTGATATCTCCAATACCTAGCTTTGCATAAAATGTGCAGAAGTGTAGTATGAGTATACCATAGATGGTACCCAGTAAGTATCAAGACTAAACTCGGTGGAGTAGTGACGAGGTACAAGTCAAGACACTCACTAGACAAAATAACTTGTGCAGTATAAAAGTATAAAGCTAATAATGGAAATCACAGTCACAATCTGCCCCGCATAATCACAAACTCAAAAATCACAACCGCCCTGCATAATCACGGGCTCAATAGCAACATGAAACGGATAATACAAGAATACATGGGCATGATCAATAAATGTCAATTTCGTACTCACGAGCTAGTATAAGTGGATGCTACAGTGTATGCGTGTGCAAGTGTACTACTACAGCCAAGTCAACAAGTAATATCAAGGACATCAAATAGCTCATAGAACCCACAAAACAAGTCAAGCAAGGGGTATGTCAAATACAAGGAAAATCACACCATCACACGAAATTCACCACCACTATGTCTCTAAACCAACACACACCATCCCTGACATTTGCCACCCTTTTCTCTCTGATAGCCACCCGTGTCACTCCGCGCTGACAATATCATTACCCACCTTTATCTCTCCTATAGCCACCTGTATCTCTCTGTGTAATAGCCACCCGTATCACCCTGAGTAATAGCCACCCTTATCACTCTGCCCTGGCAATATCATTAGCTACCCTTATCTCTCCTATAGTCACGCGTATCACTCCATATAATAGCCACCTTTATCACTCCGCCGGGATAATAACATAATAGCCACCCATATCACTCCGCACATTCAACAACAGTGAAATGCCACCCTTATGCCCCGTATAACAACAACTATGAAATGCCACCCTTATACTCTGCAGAACAACAACAATAATTCACATGTACTATCGTCACAACAACACAACATAATCAACTCATATCACAAGTGCTCCTAGGCCACAAGCTTTCCAAAGATTCAACGATGGTAATAATTTCATAAGAGATAGCCCACGGCTCAACACAACGAGTATAGAATCTCAATAACAACAACAACATGAACGGAAAAGTAATTCAGCAAGGAACCACACCCCTTTTAAACACCACTTCAAGTAATATAGAGTTATGTCTCTCGATAACTTCAATTCCAATTAATTATTTAAGGATGCACTCATTAGTGAAAATACCTCCATGAGATGGCAACTTATCGAATAAAGAAATCACGTAATTGTGGAAGAGGTAACAATTCCAAATAAAGCATATAAGAGCAAGTTCGGCAAGTAAAGAATGTGACATTTAACGACAACTTCAAATAAGGCATGTAATAGCAAACATGACGAATAAAGGATATAACATGTGCTAATAATTCCAATAAATACATAAAGGATGCATTAAGAGTTTAAACTGATAGGATTTCCATGTATAAGCCCGAGTACGTACTCGTCACCTCGCGTACACGACTTTCACATAACACGAATAGCACAAATGACTCAAATCCTAAGGGGTAGTTCCCCCACACAAAGTTAGGCTAGATAATAACCTCAAAGAAGCTAGACCGATACTCTAAAATGACCTTCTCGTGTGAAACAACCTCCGAACGGCTCAAATCTAGCCAAAATAACTTCATAACATAAATAAACCCATAGGAGACAAATTCCGGATAATAAAGCTTTAGTCTTTAATTAAAACTACAAGTCAACCCAAAAAGTCAACCCCGGGCTTGCACCTCGAAACCCAAAAAATTCACAAAATCTTAACACCCACTCCGATACGAGTCCAACCATACTAAGATTATCAAATTCCGATATTGAATCACTCTTCAAATCCTCATTTTACATTTTTGAAAGATTTTACAAAAATTCTCATTTTCTTTCATTCACTTCACTAATTAATAATAAAAATAATTATGGAATCATGAAATATAATCAATTTCGGATAAAGAAGACTTATCCCAATCGAACACGTGAAGAACCCTTCAAATATCGCTTAAATCTGAGGTCTATAACTCAAAAAAATGAATAAATCCCAAACCCTCAAAACATATGCTTCTGTCCAGCATTTTCCGCATTTGCGGACAATAATAGCGCATATGCGCTCTCGCATTTGGGAGAAATTCATTGCACCTACGATCTTCACTAATCAGCCCAGGAATCACACCTGCGACCTATTTTTCGCACCTGCGATTCCGCAGAAGAATCTCAAAACTCCGCAAAAGCGGAAAACCACATAGAGGCTCACTTTCGCATCTGCGATCAATATCCCGCAAGTGCGATTGTGCACCTGCGATTCCTTACCACAGAAGTGAAGCAACTGGACGTGCACCATCTCGCAGAAGCGGCTCTACACCTACGCTTTAAAATGCGCAGGTGCGACACCAGAAGCAGACTTGCCAAAACATGGAAATGAATCTAAAACTCATCCGAAACACACTAGGGCTCCGGGGATCTTGTCGAAACATACCAACAAGTTTCATAACATAACGCGGACCTACTCGAGGCCTCAAATCACATCAAACAACATCGAAACTATGACTCGCTCCTCGAATCGAACTTAATGAACTTGTGAATTTTCAAATTCTACAACTCGCGCCGAAACATCTCAAATCAATCCGGAATAGCCTCAAATTTTGCATGCAAGTCCCAAAATACATTATGTAGCTAATCCAACTCTCGGAATCACAATCCGAGCCCGATGTCAACAAAGTCAACTCCCGGTCAAACCTCTTAACCTTTCAAGCCTTCAAATTTTTAGTTTTCGCCAAAATGCATCAAATCAACCTACGGATCTCCAAATCCAAGTCCGGAGATATGCCTAAGTCCAAAATCACCATGCAGCATCGCACCTGCGGCTAATCCCTCGCAGGTGCTATCACACCAGAAGGCAAAAATCCAGCAATGCTTCAAGTCCAACTTTTGATCTGTTAATCATCCGGAATCCACCCAAGGCCCTCTAGACCTCAACTTAAACATACCAACAGCTCCTAATGCATGATACAAACATAGTTGAGGCCTCAAATCACATTAAACAACATCAAGAACACGAATCACAACCCAATTCGTCTAATAAAAACTAAAAAATTCCAACTTCTACAATCGATGCTAAAACCTATCAAATCAACTCCGATTGACCTTAAATTTTGCATACAAGTCATAATTGACACAACAGACCTATTCTAACTTCCGAAATAAAAATCCGAGCCTAGTAACCATAAAGTCAACTCTCGGTCAAACTTCTCAACTTTCCAAACTTTAAATTTTCCAACTTTCGCTATTTCAAGCCAAAATCAACTACGGACCTCCAAATCAATATCCGGACACGCTCCTAAGTCCAAAAATTATCCTGCGGAGCTGTCGGAACCATCAAATCTTTATTCCGGAGTCGTTTACACAAAAGTCAACATCCGATCAACTCTTTTAACTTAAGCTTCCACCCTTGGAACTTAGTGTCCCAATTCATTCTGAAACATCCCTGGAACCAAATAAACTACCCCGGCAAGTCACATAACAAAAATTGAGTATATAATAAGCATTAAATAGGGGAACGGGACTACAACACTTAAAACGACCGGCCGGATCGTTACACTTTTCCCCTTGTCTTCAGTAATCAAAATATCGGAGTGTGAAGCTGAAGAGGCAAAGCTTGAGATCTTCTTCTCATCTCTTTATTTAAGACACCACTCTTAGCATATTCCATAGTTACAACACCACTGGGAGTAGAATTAGTCAAAGAAACCCAAAGAGTTACCCAAGAGTCCGGCAAAGTATTCAACAACCAGAGTCCCTGTATTTCTTCATCAAATCTTACACCCATTCCAGACAGCTAGTCTAGGACACCCTTCAAATTATTTATATAATAACTGTCGTCTTTGTATCAAATATTCATCAATTGTTTAAGCATGAATAACTTATTATTGCTAGTCTTTGAAGCATAAAGTGTCTCGAGCTTTTCCCATAACGTTCTAGCATGTGTCCCATTAACAATATGATTACGAACATTATCTTTAACCCATTATCTGATATAACCACAAACCTGTAAGTTCTCAAATTCCCAATCCTCAGCAGATAGAGTTTCAGGTTTTTTGGAAGCAAATACAGGTAAATGCATGTTCTTGACAAATAGAAGATCTTTCATCTTGTCTTTTCAAATGTGATAATTAATGCCATTCAAACGAACTCTCTTGCTCATATTTGCCTCCATCATTCAAATAGACAATCAACACAATCAAATATAACCACAAGCTTTGATACCACTTTGTTGGGAAATAGCAAGCACAAGCAATGTGCACGACGAGGTAGCAGCGGAACAATATCCAAGTCAAACTTTCCCAATCTATTTGAACCAAGAGAAGACAAACAAATTCAATCACAAACGTATAGGGGAAGCAAGTATATCAACCACCACAAATATGATAAGGTAAAATACTCAAACATATGAGATACCAAGATTTATGTGGAAAACTTCTTCAATGTGAAGAGTAAAAACCACGGGACCGAAGGCCCTCAAATTTCCACTAAATACAACAACAAGAGCTACAAAAATTCTCTAAATTGTCCACAAAACAAGTGTCAAACCAAGGGAAACAATAAAAATAACATTGCACCAAAACAATTGAAGAAAGCAAAGAAATCACCAAAAATCGAGCTATTGTTCACGCCTCCAAAATCAAAGTTATAGGCCTCCAAATCCAATTTCACCGTTGAATTCCAAGAATAAGATGTTGAGAACTCCCAGTTCAAATTTAAGCACGATGCAACGGTTAACGAGTTGAAAAATAATAATTTAAGCGGACTGCCTGAGTAGAAATTTTCTGGAGCAAACGGACACATTTTTCTCTCTCACAAGGCTTCAAATACTACTGCATCCTTATGTTTATTCTCTTGTTATATTTCTAACCTAAAATAGGCTATACTATCTCTTGATATTAGTGGGCTAAGGTCAAAGTGGGCTAGGTCCAAAAGATATTTTATTTATCCACATAAAAAGGGAAAAAGCCCAAAAATCAAATAGGGTTCAAACCCGAAATCTCTAATTAAAGATGCAGGAATACTTACCATTCCACCCGACCTTTATCGGTAAACAAACAACATTAAGAAAGCAAGAACACATAGATCGATATCATATTATGCATACGAAATATTCTCAAGTTAAAAGAAAAAGAAAGCACTACCGATTTGCCTTTGTCATGAATAATACATGGAACCATACAGTATTTTTTTTTTTTTTTTTTTTTTTGCAATTAATCTTCGGTGCTCGATCACTGTAGAAAAAAATTAAAAAGTATTAAACCTGTATCAATAGAAAAATAATATAAAAAACATTACGCTCGAATATAATTCAAGAGTCACTATGTAGAAAAATTTCATATATTAAATCTTAGAGAATTCTTTAGAAGACACTTCTGTTCTCAACAAAAGCCTAATCCTTTGCACCCATGTATAGTATAGAAATTCAACCGATCCTTTAGATACTCGGACATCTTATTGTTATCTAATGTGAAATCGTTATGTTCTTCAAGTACCTCTTTCTAGTAACTCATATCTCGAATATAATTCTTCATTATGTGTTCTAGTAAAAATTTACTTTGTGAATACGAAAATTCTTCACTATTACAATTTTATCCAACTTAAAGTTTTGTCTCTTTGAAAAGTGATTTACTTTTGAGGGGTATAAAAGACGACCAATATTTGACGAATATTTTAGTCATTCAACATTTAACATAAAATATTCGTACTTTTATAATAACTAATCACTATTTACGTGCCTCGCACGTATAACAATAGGCGTGACTAATAATTAGCATAAAATATATGAATATACTTGTTACCAGTTAATCTTATATAACTTATAGTACTAAAAATACTACTTTTAGCTAATTTATTTTCTTATCACTGTTGTTTTTTTTAGTTATATCGAAAAAATAGATAAGGAAGACGTGTGTGCATATGAGAAGACTAAATAGATTGAACCATGAAACTTGCTTCATTTCGTGTCTTTAACAATATGAAGGAACTTTTGTCCTTGAATATGTCAAATTTGTTGCCCTTATTGCTATTTGTCTACAAATGTTATCCTTTTTAATGTGTCTTCAACTTTCTACCATCGGTTGGATGTACTCAGTTGACATTATCTTCTTCTTCTTTTTTTTGGGTAATAAAAGACATATATTCATACTAGTAACTTCAAGAGTCATTACAAACGGAGATATTCCTAGGTAGCAAGGTACCTATTCCATCTCTTTCAAAAGCAGTACAAACAAAAGCGGGTGGCACAAGATAAGTAAACAATCTTCCAAAAACGTCCATTTTGCATGCATTCTTCGCTAATTGGTCCGCTACTCTATTAGCTTCTCTGAACACATGCTTCAGTGGCGGATTACTCGTGCTCCTCATTAGTGACCTGCAACCATCAATCAAATTTTGATAGAGACAGTCATTGTTAGTCAGTAGGTTAATAAGTTCTTGGCAATATGTTTCAATAGCTACTGGCAGCAAGCCTCTTTCAATAGCTAATTTAACCTCGTAAAGCAAAGCAAGTGTTTCCATGTAGATATTTGTCGCGTGCTTCATGCTCATGCTAAAACCCAGGATCCATTGTTTATTACTGTCCGTAAACACCCCCCCCCCCCT